>PVKE010001571.1:32994-97635 GCA_004027555.1 Craseonycteris thonglongyai | reverse complement strand
GACAGAGAGAGAACTGAACTGGGGGAGCTCCCAGTTCAGCATATGGTTCCACACGGGCCGGGGCCGGGATTCGATCCCTGGTCCCTGGCGCTGCAAAGTGAGCGCTTAACCCACTGAGCCATCCCCGCTTCCCCTTGAATCAATTTTGAATAACAAGTGAAGGATCATTTTTGCATATGGATAGTTGTCCATTAGTTCTAATACCATTTGTTGAAGACTATCCTTTCCCTAGTTGATTGTCTTTATACCTTTGTTAAAAATCAATTGACTAAATTTATGTTGGTCTATTTTTGGACTCTGTCTTGTTCCTGATCTTTATGTCTATCCTTTGCTGTTACTACATTGTCTTGAAGACTACCTTTATAGGAAATCTTGAAATCAGATAATGGGAGTCCTTCTAACTTCATTCTTATTTTTCAAAATTGTTTTGGTTAAACTAATTCCTTTGCCTTTCTATAAAAATTTTGGAATGAGCTTGTCAATCTCTATAATAAATTATTCAGAGATTCTGATTGAGACTGAATTATATCTATAGTTTAATTTGGGGAGATTTGACATCTTAAGAATATTGTAGTTTTATAATATATCTCCATTTATTTATGTCTTCTTTGATTTCTTTCATCAGTGTTACAGATTTTGGCATACAGATCTGTAGATATTTCATTAGATTTATACCTAAATATTTTATGTTTTTAGTGCAATTATAAATGAATCATTTTTTAAATTTCAGTTGTTAATTTAGTAGTCAGGAATTTGCTAAACTCACTTATAGGAGCTTTTCTGTAGATTCTTTTGGAGTTACTACATAATCATGTCATCGGTAAATAGAGCAGTTTAAAGTTTTTCTTTCCGATATACTATTTTTTTCCCCTTATTGCACTGACTACATCATCCAATATGAGGTTAATTAACAATGAAAGTAAACTATTGACTGTGTCCATGAGTCTTTGTTTCTTTGTTCCTTTCAGTTTTATATTTCACTTATAAGTGAGGTCATATGTTTCTTGATTCTTTCATTCTGACTTATTTCGCTTAATAAGATGTTTTCAAGGTCCGTCCATGTCACAAATTGCTGTATTTCATCTTTTCTTATTGCTGAGTAGTATTCCATTGTATAAATGGAGCTGATTCTGGGTGGTGAGTACATAATGCAATGTATGGACAATGTAATGTAGAATTGTACACCTGGAAACAATGTAATTGATATCAATTAATGTCACCCCAATAAATTTAACAAAACAAAACAGAAAAACAATGAAATTGGACAGTCTTGCCTTGTTCTCATTCAGTCTTTTACCATTAAATATGATGTTAGAGGTAGGTTTTTTTATAGATTCTTTTTCAGGTTAAAGAAGTTTTCTTCTGTTCCTAGTTTTCTGAGAGTTTTTGTCTTGAATGGATGTTGTCAAATGCTTTTTTTTAAGGCTGGTATTATGGTGAATTACAGTGATTTTCACATGTTGAATTAGACTTGCATATACCACTGTCCCCACCCCACCTGCTGGCTGTTATGTATTATACTTTTTATATATTGCTGGACTCAGTTTGCTAATATCTTATTGAGGATTTTTGTGTTTCTGTTCATGAAGAATATTGGCTTATGGTTTTCCTTTCTGACCATCTTTGTATGGGTTTTGTTATCAGAGTAATGATGGCCTTTTAAAATTGGAAAATGTTCTGTCCTCTTCTATATTCTGGAAGAGAGAGTATAGAATCAAAACTATTTCTTCCTTAAATATTTGCTAGAATTTATCAGTGGAACCATTTGGGTCTAGATTTTTGTGTGTTTGGAAATTTTTAACTATGAATGCCATTTCTTTAATAGATACAAGACTGTTCAAGTTATCTGCTTCTTCTTGGGTACTCTTTGGAAGTTTGTGTCTTTCAAGGAATTGATTCATTCTTTTAAGGTAAAGAATTTATGGGCAAAAGTTATTAATCTTTTATTATCCTTTTAATATCTGTAGTAATTTCTTTCATTCCTGATATTGCTAATTTGTCTCCTTTCTTTTTTAACTTGGTCATTCTGGCTAAAGGCTTGTCAATTTTTTTTTTTTTTTTTCAAACAATCGTTTGATTTCATTAATTTTTTTTTTTAAGTTTTATTTATTTATTTATTTATTTATTTATTGACAGAAAGAGAGAGAGAGAGAGAGAGGGAGAGATACAGAGACAGAGAGAGAACTGAACTGGGGGAACTCCCCAGTTCAGCATATCGTTCCGCATGGGCTGAGGCCAGGATTTGATCCTCGGTCCCCGGCGCTGCAAAGTGAGCACTTAACCCACTGAGCCATCCCCGCTTCCCCGTTCATTAATTTTTTTGTTAAATTTGATCTCATTATTTTTTTTCTGTTGAGTTTTCTTCTTTCTGTTTTATTAATTTCTACTCTTTATTATTTTCTTCCTTTTGCTTACATTAGGCTTTATTTGCTCTTTTTCAGGTTTGTTCAGGTAAGAGGCTTATTGATTTGAAATCTTTCTTCTTTTCTAGAATAAGCAGTTAATGCTATTAATATAAGTTTCCCTGAAAGCACTGGTTTAGTTGCATCCCAGGAAGTTTGATGTTATGTTTTTATCTTCATTCAGTTCAAAATATTTTCTAATTTCCCTTTCAAATTCTTCTTTGACCTGTGTATTATTTAGAAGTAAATTTATTACCTAATTTCCAGTTTTCCCCCAGATTCTTTCTGTTACCAATTTCCAGTTTACTATATTTTGCCATGTTAATGCACACTTTTTTTATCCACATTTTTGAGGGAAAAATAAGGATGTGTATTATACATGGGTAATACTAATTCTATATCTAAATAAAAATTTTTATTAGGTTGGTGCAAAAGTAATCGCAGTTTTGGACTGTGAATTTTAAATCATTATAACTAGGCTTAAACACATCTTTATTAATCAAAATAGGATCCATTACAGGCAACACATTTTTGCCAACAAGATATGTTTGCAAATTTCTGTAGCATAAAAATCCATGCTTTGGGATTTGACAAACTCTTGGAAAGCATTTTCTGTATCCTGGTTGTGGAAGCGTTTCCCTGCAAAAAGTTGTCAAGATGTTTGAAGAAGTGGTAGTTGGTTGGTGAAAGGTCAGGTGAATATGGCGGATGAGGCCAAAACTTCGTAGCCCAATTCATTCAACTTTTGAAGCGTTGGTTTTGCAACGTGTGGTTGGGAGTTGTGGAAAAGAATTGGGCCCTTTCTGTTGACCAGTGCTGGCTACAAGCATTGCAGTTTTCAGTGCATCTCATCGATTTGCTGAGCTTACTTCTCAGATGGAGTGGTTTTACCGGATTCAGAAAGCTATAGTGGTTCAGACCGGCAGCAGACCACTCAACAGTGACCATGCCTTTTTTTGGTGTAAGTTTGGCTTTGGGAAGTGCTTTGGAGCTTCTTCGCGGTCCAACCACTGAGCTGGTTATCACCGGTTGTCATATAAAATCAACTTTTTGTCGCATGTCACAATCTAATTGAGAAATGGTTTGTTATTGTTGTATGGAATAATTGTCACTTTAAAATGACGGTTTTTTAAATTTTTGCTCAGCTCATGAGGTACCCACTTAGTGAGCCTTTTCACCTTTCCAGTTCGCTTCGAATGAGCATAGAATGGCCGACATTGCATTCTTGGACAACTTCTTGTGTAGTTGTTAGAGGATCAGCTTCTATTACTGCTCTCAATTGGTCGTTGTCAACAATCTCTGGCCACTATGGTCCTAATCATCAAGGCTCTTGTCTCCTTTGCAAAACTTCTTGAACCACCACTGCGCTGTACATTCATTATCAGTTCCTGGGCCAAATGCATAGTTGATGTTGTGAGTTGTCTCCACTGCTTTATGACCCATTTTGAACTCAAATAAGAAAATCGCTTGAATTTGCTTTTTGTCTAACATCTTTTTCATAGTCTAAAATAAATATAAAATAAACAGCAAATAATAAGTCATTAGCAAAAAAAAAAATATGTGAAAAATGCACATTAAAATGATGTATAACATAGCCACAATTATTTAAGAATTTATTCCAATATCAAATGGCAAATTTCAACAATGCAAAAACCGCACTTACATTTGCACTAACCTAATAATTCTATTTTTTATGCTTATGAATTAAAAGTGTAACTCTAACAAAAAAGTGTAACTCTAGAAATGAATAACAACATCTGTATACAAAATAATACCCTGGAATATGATAGTATGATAAATGCTAATATAATACAAAAAACAAATTTTTTTCCCCTGAAATTTGGGCCAAAAACGTGGGTGCATATTATACACAGGAATGTATTAATACATGACAAAATACAGTAATTTCATTATGGTCACAGAACATACTTAGTATAATATTTGAGTGATTACAAATTTGTAAATGCTTTTTGTATAGTCCAGAATATGGCACATCTTGCTGAATGTTCCATGCACAGTTGAGAAGAGTATGTATTCTGTTGGAATTTGGTAATGTTTTATAAATGCCAATTAGGTCAAGTTGTTTGATAATATTGGTCTTCTATATCCTTGATGATTTTCTGCTTGTTCTATTGATGACCGAGATAAGAGTATTGAAGTTTCCAAGTATGGTTGTGGATTTGTCTATTTCTCCTTTCAGTTCTATTACTTTTTGCTTTATGCATATTGAAGCTCTTTGGTTAGTTGCTTACACATTTAGGATTGCTATGTCTTGTTGCCAAATAGACCTTTTTCATCATTATGTAATGTCTGTATTCCTTGTTCTCAAGTTTACTTTATCTGATATTAATATAGCAACTTCAGTTTTCTTTTGAACAGTGTTTACATATCTTTTTCCATCCTTTCACTTTTAACTTACTGTATTTTTCACTCCATAAGACGCAAGTGTCCTGCCTGGACCCTCTCTCCTTCCATGCAGTCCCTGCTTTCTGATCTGGCTGCAGGCTTCCGCATGGCATCATTAAGGTCCCCAATGTGCACTCTTTTTTGCAGTATTTGCTCCATAAGACGCACACACTTTTCTCTCCACTTTTTTTTTTGGGGGGGAAGTGCATCTTATGGAGTGAAAAATACAGTATCTATATCATTTATTATATTTAAAGTGGGTTTCTTGTAAACAGCATACAGTTGGATCATATTTTTGACATCTATATCTTCTAATAGGTGTGTTTAGACCAGGGGTCAGCAAACTTTTTCTGTAAAAGATCAGATAGTAAATATGTTAGACTGTGAACCATGTGATCCCTATTGATATTAGTCAAGTCTGCCCTTGTAGCCAAGTTCACCGATTTTTCATTCCTCTGTCATCTCCATTCTGCTATTGAGCTCATCCAGTGAACTTACTGTTTCCGATATTACCTTTTTCAATTATAAAATTTCTACTTGGTTCCTTTTTATAGTTTGTATTTCTCTACTGAGGAGATTCATTCATTTGAAGTGTGTTTACCTTTACTTCAGAAAGACTAGGTATAGTTGTTTTAAAGTATTTCTAGTATTCAGTGCCTGAGTTATCTTGGGGTTGGGTTAATTGTCTTTCCCGTTGGTCATTGGTCATATTTTCCTTTTTCTTTGTTTGTAGTTTTGGATTGTACATTGGATATTTTAAATATTATGATTTGAGACTCTGGGTCCTCTCAAAATCCTCTGGAGAATATTTATTTCTTTTGTTTTAGCAGGCAGTTAACCTGTTTGGGTTCAGACTGCCAGTTCTGTATTGCCATTTTGGGGTAATGGTTCCAGTTTTCAAAGCTTTTGCAATTCTGCTTTGGCCAAGTCTTGTCTTGTTCCTGCAGAGTTCAGGGTCTAGTCTGGGACTTGTGCCATTTGTACATGGATTAGATTTCCCCCAGCTTTTTCCAGTATTCCTCTCATACTTTCTGGCTCCCAGGGCACCCTTTCCTTGGTCAGAAAGAAGTTTCTCTGGGAGTTGTAGCTGCCTGTGCTGTCTTGTAACTGCATTTGGGCTGCCTTCAGGGCAAAGTGATAGAAGAAAAGAACAAAAGAACTGGATTTTCCTCCACGCTTTTCACACCACTGGGGGGCCCTTTTCTAGTTACTGTTACTAGAAAGATGGGTTTTTTTCTTGGGATTTTAACTGCCTGAATTACTGCCATGCAGTTCTGCTACTGGGGCTGCCTTTAAATTAAGGCTGGGAAAGAAAAAGGAGGGAGAAAAGAAAAAATGGGGAGGGGGGATTTCCTCCCACACCAACGCCTCTCAGCAGCTCCTTTTCCTGGTCCTTTGGCTAGAGGACAGGTTTTCTTTTGAAATTTTTGCTACCTTCTCTCCTCTTGCTATTGTTTACTTTTAAAGTCCTGAGGTAATTATGTATTTATTTTGTGTTTTGAACAGTTTTTGTCTGAATCAGTGCATAATTGAGGCTACAGTGGGTTTACTCCATCTTGGCCAATACCAGAAGTCCCCATCATTCTTTATATAAAGAAAATATTAGAACTATCTAATTGTTACCAACCAATGTCACCCCATTAAATTTAACAATAAAATATTAAAAAAAAGAATGTTGTTCTGGGGCATTTTTGATGCCCTATCATGAAAAAATAAAAATAAAAAAAGAATATTAGTACTCTATTAAAAACATTGGAGATAGCTCAGTCATGATGTTAGCTTATTTAAACTAGGCTGTCTGCAAATTTTCCACATCTCTCTTCATTTTGATGAGTTTAATCACAATCACTTTAGTTTCTGTTGCTTTATCTGTTTTTCCCCACCCCTGTTTTTTCTCTCTCTTCATTTGTAGCTCAAATCAGCTTCTCTCCAAACTTTAAGAAAGGACTTTGTGTATACATTGCTACAGCCTGTGGTTGGTTCTTCCATGGGCCTTGCAATTATAATTAACAGATTCTTTTTCAGAGCTCAGTGTACCATGTTTACTAAGAACTCTGACACTTTAATAAGCACTGTTAAATACTGATTAATGTAAAAACGACCTCTCACACATTCTTAAATAAATTACAGATCTGAAATCACTGGAATTAGATGATTATCAGCATTCATGTGAGAAAACTGTCTTTCTATTGAAACAAAAGTTTTAAGAACATCGTTTACTGAGTATTACAGTGCTTGTGTACTGTGGAGCTACGATTTGAAACGGCCATAATTCTGTGGAACGTGAGAACTGCTGTGGTTAGGAAAGCAGGTTAATGTTGAGTGTCCATAACTAGACCGTCATTGCAGTGCTGTCATCCAGGAGTGTGGTTCCGTACAGGTTGCCCACGAACTCCTTCAGAGAGGCAGTTACCATCCTACAGCTCTTTGTCATTTTTGTTTTACATTGAAATAAAAGGAGAGGCAATATCTGCTATAAATGTGTTTTGTTGTCCCTCAATAATGACTTTTTTTTTTTAGATTTATTTTTATTGTTTTTTTGACAGACAGACAGACAGACAGACAGACAGAGACAGAGAGAAGGGGGAGGGCCCAGAGCTGTCTCCATAGTTGACATTGGTTTTCCATATAGTTTCACTCCACAGGCGGGCACAGGGCTGCGCAGGGCAGGAACTGGGCCGGGAGCCTCCCACATAGGTCCTGGCAAGAACTGAACTGGGGGCACACCCCAGTTCAGCACATGGGTCTGCCTGAGTCGGGGCAGGGATTCGATGCTCGGGCTCCGGGGCTGCAAAGTGAGCGCTTAACCTGCTGAGCCATCCCAGCTTTCCCAGAAATGAATTTTAAAGAATTAAGGCAGGCTCAAAAATATTACAACAGGCTTGTTCAATTTTTCTGATCAAAGGTAAAAATGCTTAATCTAATTATAAACAATAAATGTCTAGTATGTTAGCTTCTATTCATGAAGCAGAGCAAAAATAAGGATTCTGGCCTTGAAGCATTTGTAATTTGAGTGTTCAATATGTGAATGTAAACTGGTAGTATTACTTGGCCAGGTGTCATTTACTATAATTCAGAATCTGCCACCAGTTATAATAATTCTAGAATTGAATTTAGACTGCAGGATGTGCCTCTTTTACACTGCTCTCCCCTTTTGGTTTCTAGTTAGTAATTGCCCCCTCATATTTTATAAAGCTAAAAGTTTTATATTCAATTTGCTCTTTATTTGCAATTTTTATATCAAGTTAGGTATAAAACCAGAAGAATTTGATTATAATTATTTTTATTGTTGCAGCTTTTCATTCATCTGTTTTCATCAGAATGAAACTTACTGTGGTTTCTGATAAGATTGGCATGAATTTCTCAGCCAGAATGGAGGATTTGGGGATGATATCCCTTGGGAATATGACTGCTTTCTTGCTTGGTGATTTGCTTCCATTTCCTAGGTTTTGGGGATAATAGGCAGTTTAAAGGTCTGCATACCATAAGCACAAGATACTTGGGAATTATTTCATCATGAAATTTTAAGTTGAAGGAGTTTATGATTGGCTGGATTACAATATAGGAAATGGATGATTTTGCAGTAAAGTAAGTAGAGCCTGAAATACAAAAGAATGGAAGCTTCCACGTGAAAATGTTTTAAGGGGAAAACATATTTTCTCTTTATGGTTCATTCTGTTCTAGGAAAACACCACCAAGCAAGTGAAACACAGAATGTGATTGCATCAGATAAAGTAGTAGAAATACCAGTTGCCCATGAACACAAGCACAGCCACGACCACACACAGCTGCATGCCTACATTGGTATTTCTCTCGTACTGGGCTTCGTTTTCATGTTGCTGGTGGACCAGATTGGCAGCTCCCATGTGCATTCTACTGATGGTAAGTGATTCCAAGGCTTTCTGGGCAGTGCAATAAATTTGCAGTTTAGAAAATCACAAATGATTGAATAATTCAGTGTGTGTCACTGGCCTGAAAGTGCTAAAAAGTTAAGTATTCTTCAGGTTCCCCTGAACATTTTATTCAATTGGGGGAAGCTAGTGAGTTGTGACATGTAGCACAAGAGTGTTTCTTGAATATTACCTGTGTTATCTTAAAGCTGTCACATTTATTTAAGAGTCTAGGACAGAAGTTCTTAACCTTCCTTGTGCCATGGAGCCCTTAGGTAGTCTAAAGCTTATGGACCTTTTTTTTTTTAAGATTTATTTTTATTGTTTTTGACAGAGAGAGAGAGTCAGAGACAGAGAGAAGGGGGAGGGCCCAGAACAGTCTCCATAGTTGCACATAGTTTCATCCTACAGGTGGGCGGGCTGCACAGGGCAGGAACTGGGCCGGGGTCTCGCCCCGGTGAGAACCAAACTGGGGCACTCCCTAGTTCAGCATATGGGTCCGCACAGGCCAGGGCTGGGATTCGATCCGCGGTACCCAGGGCTTCAAAGTGAGCACTTAACCCACTGAGTCATCCCAGCTTCCCCTGGACCTTTTTGAGGAATAATATTTTTAAATGTATATAGCATAGTACATAGGATACAGAGAAAACTAGTTATATTGAAATACAGTTACCAAAACGTTAAATCAGATTTGTGATATATGTCTTTATCAATACATTAAATAAGTAGATAATACATTTAAATCATAATCAAGGTTAAATTTCTTTTTTTTAGAACATCATGCTAACAGCTACTATTACTTAACTTGACTAAGAACATTAAATTTTGAGATGGGCTTTAACAAGGCAATGTGAGTGTCACATTGGACATCTGGTTTATTTGGGTTTTGTTTTGACTGTTACTAGTTTAGAAAATCCTGATTCTCAAAGATATTTTCTTACAGATATACTTAAGTGAATTTGTAGGTTACTTATCAGGGAAAGATAAACTTCTCTCAGAGACAACTAGAATTCTCTAAGACTTTTAAAATTTAGCTCCAGTCATAGTAACTTTTTTGTCTTCAGATCAGTGAATTCATCTTTGGTGAGGTCAACATCTTTGATATGATATGTATTAAATAAATGATTCTGATCCATGATACAACTTTGAAGCCATCACAATAGAAACAAATTTGAAAGAGTTATAATAGACATAGGGGTTTACAGATACCTCTTTTCAACAACACAGGATTTTGCAGATAGGAACTACTAGAAAGCAGCGTAGATATCTTGGTCCCCACTGGGCAGCGATCCCATCATTTCTGCTGTTTGGTGGCTGGAATGACTGTTAGGTGCAGAGATGCCTGAGTTGCCTAGGTTTGTCTGTCACGTGAGCATCTACAGACATGAAGAGTAATCATGCAATGTGGTGGCAGTCTATAAGTCCTCAAAGTAGTGATGAGTGAAAGAAATAATTGTAAAATAATATGAAATGATATGGTTTTTATTGGCAGTAAGGTATAGATAGTGCTACTATTACGTGCATGGTTTATTGTCTACATTCACAATTACAGCAAATGCTAATTTCCAGTTAGTAAAAATAAGAATGCATTTTTTTTTTTCCAAGTAAAAGTCACAGACAACCCCTGCATTCTAACTGTGTTCTCCTCTGGGGACCCCAGGTTAAGAATTCTTGGTCTAAAAAAATATATATATATAGAAAAGCAGGCAAAAGCCATGAACAAATACTTCACAAAAAGATATAAAAATGGTCCTTAAGCATGTGAAAAGATGATCAGTTTCACTTAAAATAAGAAAAATGTAAATCAGAACCCTGCTGAAATGCCATTTCTCACCTGTCAGGCAAAAATTCAAAAGCTTGACAATACACTGTCTTGGGAAAGCTATAGTGAAACAGAGACTCTCATCTACTGCTGTGGGAATGCAAAATGGTACAGCTCTGTGGAGAGCAATTTGGCACTAGCTAACAAAACTACATATGTATTTACCCCCAAATCCCACTTTAGGAATATACTTTGATAATAACAGCTTCAATGTGAAAATACTTATGCACAGGATTATTCAATGCGGCATTAATCATTTTACAACCACTTATGCCTAGACATGGAGATTGATTGAATGAAGTGTAGTGTGTACATATAATGGGAATTCTGTGTAACTATGAAAAAGAATGAGGAAATCGGGTCTCTGTGAACTGATAGGGAGAGATTTCTACCAAAATATATTTTTAATTGAAACTGACAAGAATTGCAAAAATAATGTCAGTTTCATATTATCTGCAGTGTTTTATATATTATTAAATATCAGTAAAAGTTAATTCATTTATTAAATTTATGATGAAGTACAGTTGGCCCTCTGTATCCACAGATCCACATTTGTGCTTTCAGCCAACTGTGTGTGTGTTATATAGTTAGTTATTCCTACAATGGTTACTACTGTACTGAATATGTGCAGGCTTTTTTTTTCTTGTTATTATTCCCTAAATGATACAATATAGCATTTATTTACATAGCATTTACATTGAATTAGATATTAGAAGTAATCTAGAGATGATTTATAATATATATATTTCTTTTTTTATTTTTATTTTTTTGACAGAGAGAGATACAGAGACAGAGAGAGAACTGAACTGGGCGAGCTCCCAGTTCAGCATGTGGGTCTGCACGGGCCAGGGCTGGGATTCGATCCTTGGTCCCTAGCGCTGCAAAGTGAGCGCTTAACCAGCCATCCTGGCTTCCCCTAGAGATGATTTAAAGTATATAGGAGGATGCATATATGTATGTTATATGCAAATACTATGCCATTTTATATATGGGACTTGAATACCAGTGAATTTTGGAATGGGAGGGGGTTTCTGGAACCAGTCCCCCGTGAATATGGGACAACTGTACAGTATTTTTTTGTAGATTTATAAAAACTATATTTTAATTTTAAAGGCTTTAATTTTTATTTATGATTCTACTTATAACTAGACCATAAGACTGTGCATAAAGAAAAGTCAAGGGGAAGCCGGATGGATCAGTGGGTTAAGCGCTCACTTTGCAGCACCGGGGACTAAGGATCGAATCCCGGCCCCGGCCGTGTGGAACCATATGCTGGGCTGGGAGCTCCCCCAGTTCAGTTCTCTCTCTCTCTCTCTCTCTCTCTCTCTCTCTCTCTCTCTCTCTCTCTCTCTGTCTGTCAAAAATAAATAAATAAAAATATATTAAAAAAGATTTAAAAAAAAAAGAAAAGTCAAAACAAGCTTATGACACACAGTGTTGTATGATGTTCTTCTTAATTTGGAGTGATATTGAAATATTTGTTGCCTCAAGAGTGTTTAGGGACCTTAGCTTCCCTTCCTTGCAGTGTTTAATTAGAAGATAAATTTTACTGGTAAAAAAGATAACATGTTACTTTATTGTATATGTTTTTCTGTTGTAATACATTTTTTTTGTTTGTTTTTAAAATAAATCTTTATTTTTTTGTAAAGATTTATTATTTTTTTATTTTTTTATTTTTGACAGAGAGAGAGAGAGAAAGAGATACAGAGACAGAGAGAGAACTGAACTGAGGGAGCTCCCAGTTCAGCACATGGTTCCGCACGGGCCGGGATTCGATCCTCGGTCCCTGGCGTGCAAAGTGAGCGCTTAACCCACTGAGCCATCCTGGCATCCCCAATAATTTTAAGTTTCTAACTGGATTGTTAAAATTGCCTTTTTTTTTTTCTATTTTTGAACTGAACTGGGGGCCTCACCGCATTCGGGAATCACACCCCAGTTCAGCATGTGGGTCCGCCTGGGCCAGAGCCGGGATTCGATCCTCGGTCCTCAGGGCTTCAAAGTGAGCGCTTAACCTGCTGAGCCATCCGGGCTTTCCCTGTAATACATTTTTTATGTGTGCTGATCTCCTCAAGAAGGTTAATCGTCTTGGCATTTATTTGAATAATGTCCATCAGTCATTTCACCTGGCATTTTGATGTCCCCATCTCTTAACTTTGCATTGTTTGGATTGACAAGCTGAAGTTCAGTACATTCCAGGAATTAGGCGTGAGGAGATTTGGGGAAAAGAGAATGAGAATGGTTTGTTAGGGAATGTTAAAGAAATTGGTTTAACTGGGCTGGATAGTGATGAAAAAGATGATACCAGTTGATAAGGGGCTTAAGAACCTACTGAATAGAGCAGTTTGGACTGATTTGAAAAGCAGCAGGTTCTTAACTGGTTAACTGACACATCAGAATGTGGTGCTTCAGAAAGATGAATCCAACACATGTAAAATGAGTTTAGATGACAGAAATGTGAGTAAGGGGAAACCAGTTGGGAGCCTATTGCTAATTTAGGTTTGAGTTAATGAAAATTTAAGTGAGGGTGGTGTCAGTAAAATAGAAAGGCAAATGTACGAATAAAGGTAAAGTTGCAGGACACAAGGGAAGCTGAGGAGGTAGGCAATGACAGTTTGATCTGGAGAGGCCACTGAGCACTTTCCATGGAGAGGTAGAGGACTGAGGTGTATGAGGCAGTTGAGGCCGCTGGGAGTTACACATTGTCCAGGAAAGGCTGGGCTAAATGAAGAGTTTCCTCCTGCCCACTTCTTCAGGATAGGGGAAATTTCTAAGTGAAGCAGAAGGAAAAAGACAGTAGTGAGAAAAATAATACATATATTACTTTAAGAGCTTTCAAAGAAGTCTTCCACCTCCAGGTCAGTGTTCTAACAGTTTCTATTTCACCTTGCTTAATGGCTGCCATGTTTATTTATACTTCAGATCCAGAAGCAGCAAGGTCTAGCAGTTCCAAAATCACCACCACACTGGGTCTGGTTGTCCATGCTGCAGGTAGGGAACCCCTTTCTCTTCTGTCACACGTTGGGAGACTTATTGTATACTTCACAGGGACCATCCACATGAACTGTTCTTGGGCTGTCCTTCAGAAAGGGTTTGCTTAATTAAGTTCTACACAAACACAAGCCCTGGTATACTGAGTATGAGGGGTTCACAAGCTAAGGATAGTGTATGTGTGTGTGTGTATATATATATATATATATATATTTTTTTTTTTTTTAAGATTTATTTTTTACTGTTTTTGACAGAAACAGAGAGAAGGGGGAGAGCCCAGAGCAGTCTCCATAGTTGTACATCATCAGTTTTCAACATGGTTTCTTTCCACACAGGTGGATGGTGGCAGGGGGCAGGGGGGGAGGATCACATAGGGCAGGAACTGGGCAGGGGCCTCCTGCATGGGAGGCACACCCCCGTGAGCTGGGGGCCAAACCAAGGGCCTCCCACATGGGAAGCTTACCCTGGCGAGAACCAAGCTGGGTGCCTCCCACATGGGAAACACCCCAGTTCAACATATGGGTCCACATGGTGCTGGGGCCAGAACTTGATCCTTGGACCCTGGGGCTGCAAAGTGAGCACTCAGCCCGCTGAGCCATCCTGTCTTTCCTATATTCTTTTTAATGGTTAAAAAAAAAAGAGTATTTCATAACACATGAAAATTACATAAAATGCCGATTTCATTGTCTATACATAAGTTTTATTGGACACTTATTTACATATGTATCATCTGTGACTACTTTCTCACAGTAATGGAGTTGAGTAGGAGCAAGAGACCAAATGGCCTGCAAAACCTGTAATACAGGGTCATCAGAAGTAACGCCCCTTTTTTATGAGCTGGTATTTTATACCAGCTTTTATTACAAAACCATAAGCATGTAATTCTGTAACATAACAATATCACACTCAAGCACACTATACTAATACTTTAAAAAGGAGGTGGTTACTTCTGCTGGTACCTGTACTTTCTACCTGACTGTTTTAAGAAAAGTTTGCTGACTTCTGCTCAAGAATCTCGTCTGGAAAAACACCTCAGCACTTTTGTGCTAAGCAGCCCTGCTGCCCAGTATATACCCAGAATGTCCACTTAGGCAGAGGTGGTCTGTGGAGTGCAGAAGTTTCAGCATTACTGACTGGGCATGCCTTAGAATCATAACCCCAAACCAATCCTATAGTAGTAGGACTCTATCAGTGACAAACAAAGGCTATGGAAGGTGGTCCACTATTATCTGTACCTTTCTAGTATCTCATGCTTTTCTAACAAAGAATTCAACCACTTAGCCAACATTTACCCATTATGTAGAAGTCATCTGTGCAGAGTTCTAGTGTCTTTTTTCATCTGTAAGATGCAGAGATGCTTCCTTTGAAATTCTTTGATATTTCTGGCATTACAGTTTAACTAATCAGTAGATTTTTGAGCTTCATACTTTTTCTAATTAACAACAATAATAGCTTACATTAAATATTCTGGACCAGGTGCCAAACTCTTTACATATGTTATCTCATTTAACTCTTATGAAAACCCTCTGGAAACTAATTATTACCAATCAATGTCACCCCATTAAATTTAACAATAAAAAATAAATTAGAAAAAAAGGAGCTCAATCAACACATGTGAAATCAGTTGTTAAATAAATAAAATTGGCTATAAAGTTTGAAAAAAAAAAAAAGAAGGGCTTCAGTGAGACTCCTTGCCATTTCCACCATGTGAGGAAGTGTAAAGGTGCCAGCCCTTAACCATGCTGATACCATGATCTTGGACTTTTAGCCTGCAGAACCATGAGCAAAGTAAAGTCTGTTTGTTTATAAAAAAAGAAAAAAAAAAAGAAAACCCTAAGAATATATACTTTATTGAACCCATTTTAGAGATGAGAAGGCTGAGGTTCAGAAAGGGTAAGTAACCTGCCCAGAGTCAAATACAGCCCTACTTGATCAAAAGCCTACACACTCAACTACTAACTATTGTAGTTTTTGTTATTTATAGTGTTTTATGTTTTGCTTTTTTAATTTAATTTTTTTAATTTAGCTGATGGTGTTGCTTTGGGAGCAGCAGCTTCTACTTCACAGACTAGTGTCCAGTTAATTGTGTTTGTGGCAATAATGCTACATAAGGTAAGCAAAATTTTGGTGTAAGATTTAATATTGAATGTATTCATAATTAAAATTTCTCCTTGATCATTAGTGTTTTTTTGGAATGGGAAAGAATTTTTAGTTATTTTCATAATTTCTGCTTATTTTAGAGATTTTAAGGAGTCTGTTTCATAGCTGTTTTCTTGTCATCATTTTCTTAAATTTTTACTAGAAGGTTTTTTGGGGGTTTTTTATGGTCATATATACAAACTTAAATCCTCTACAGATCTCTGTATTTCATAGTAATTTTGGTTTTTAATTGTTTCTCTTCTTATACTCTTTTCTTGACTATCTTTTTTTGCTATCCAAGAAACACACACACATAAACAAGATATTTTCTTAGTTTAGATCAGGGGTGTCAAACTGGCGGCCTGCGGGCTGCATGCGGCCCCCGAGGTAATTTTTTGTGGCCCACGATGCTCTGAAATAAAATGAAAATAGAAAAAATTGTTATGAAGAAAATAGCGCTTAGGGGAGATCAAGGCAATACTTTACACACACTTCCCTCGTTAACCCTTTAACTACTGAAGATGAGTATACACGTGGCCCAGTGCCTTTCCTGGGGGCCTATGGGTCTGTATAAACACGCTGACTCAGTTCCCGCGACGTTTGTAAATGTGATGTGGCCCATGTGAATCTTGCCTGTTGCACCAAATGGCCCGTTTTTTAATTGAGTTTGACACCCCTGGTTTAGATCATTAATTACTAAGAGGCAGGGTCAATCTTGGTACTATGCTTGGTTTTTTTGGTATGAAAATTCAGTCAGATGACAGGTACTTTTTAATGTAGAAGCAATCCGTACTTGTGGAACAGTAATGAGGGGTAATATTTCTTTCCCAGGCACCAGCTGCGTTTGGGCTGGTTTCCTTCCTAATGCACGCCGGCCTCGAGCGGAACCGAATCAGAAAGCACTTACTGGTCTTTGCCCTGGCAGCTCCAGTTATGTCCTTAGTGACATTCTTAGGATTAAGTAAGGTAAGTCTGACTCATCCCCAGCTTATCTAGACAAGTGTCCAATTCTTCTGTGACCTACCAGAATTCATGGTCTCTTATTTGAAATTTTCATTTAAGTCATCCCCTCAACCTAAAGGTAAAATTAGGAGTAAAAACCTGTAAAATGTGGTAATTCCAAGACAATCCTCTTCATAAATTTAGAACATTTTCTTATTTATTCTCCCTATTAGTTCCAAAAATATTTGCACAGCTTTCATCTCACCAAATATTAAATATCCAGTTCCTTAAGATCTGAAAAAAAAAATTAAATGAACAAACAAAAAAACAGACTCATAAAAACAGAAATCAAACTGATGGTTGCCAAAGGGGAGGCGGGTGGGGGATGGATGAAAAAGGCAAGGGGGAATATAGTCAATAATGTGATAGTTTTGCATGGTGACAGATGGTTACTACACTTAGTGAGGTGATCACATTGTACAATATATATGTAAATGTCGAGTCACTATATTGTACATGTGAAATTCATATAAATTAAGTATAGTACCAACTATACTTAAATAAAAATAAATAAATACCTAGTTCTTTATCATTGTACTGAACATAACTTCAGACCTGAAGTGGCTTGAATTATAATGACCTTTTCATGCCTTATAATTCTGTCTACTGGGGCTGCAGTTCTTAGCAACAACCCTCCCCATTTTACTTAAATGGCAACTAGCAGGCAACAGGAAGAAAATTTTAAAACCAAACTGATTCAGGGCTTAACCACACTCTCCTTGAAGGTCACTGATTCTTCTGCGTGTCATTCGATTCATATTTGATACAGTAAAACTTGTATTAAAAGGAACATATGAGAAATGAGATGGTTAAAGAATAGGTTAAGTTCCTATTAATCAAGAGTTTGTTGATCTGGATTGCTAACAGATGAGGTACTATAAAACTTCTTCCTATTCACCTGAAGAGGAGCCTTATCTTATTTCAGTCAATGAGCAGTCTATAGTTTCCCTTAAAATAGTACCTTATTTATAACTTCAGTATAGGTTTTTAGAAATTTTGAAAGGAAGCTATGATAATTATGGAGGCATGGAGTTAGACTTATGCTCTTTTCTTAATATGGTAATTAATTGTCTTAGTCCATAGGTCCCCTTTGTAATAGACAATTGTGTAAAGATTAGCTTATGTGGCGTTGCTAGGCTCTGTGAGGGCAGGTACAGCACGCACGTTGCTCACCACTGCATCTCAAGCTCCTGGCCTACAGCCTGGTGCATAGGCAGTGTTTGTTAAATATTAGTAGCCTAAATGAGTGGATATGTGAAATTTGATGTTTGCATTGATTATTCTATTGATATCATCATAAGAATAATACAGGTCAAACCTATTCAACTAGACTTGAAGTTTGTTTGAAAAAGCAATTGCAATCACAAGTAATCTCAAACCCTTATTTGGAAGCTTCCCATAAATAATATAGAATTGCTGTGTCTGATATCACCTTTTGAGAATATTGAGTTTTTTTTATTGGGATTTCTTCTGACCCTGAATTATACTTGATTTAATTTTTCTTTTCTCTCTCGGAATTCACAGAGCAGTAAAGAAGCCCTTTCAGAGGTCAATGCCACTGGAGTGGCCATGCTTTTCTCTGCTGGGACATTTCTTTATGTTGCCACAGTACATGTCCTCCCTGAGGTGGGCGGAATGGGACACAGTCACAAACCTGACCCCACTGGAGGGAGAGGCCTCAGCCGCCTGGAGGTGGCGGCCCTGGTTCTGGGCTGCCTCATCCCACTCATCCTGTCAGTAGGACACCAGCATTAAATGTTCAGGTTCCAGCCTCAGCCCATGGCCGTTTGCCGTCCACTGAGAACAGCCCGGCACTGACAGCTGCTCACTTCCTCAGTCTCTTGTCTCACCTTGCCCATCTTCACCTGTATTCCTCGAGTCTGGAGGGAGGTGAGATTAAAACCTGGAGTAATGGAAAGCTTTTAGAGTAGAAACAACACATTGCGATTGGATTTAGACGTTCCCTTGTGTTGTCTTTTACTGGGCCCTGGGCATTTTGTGTTTTGATGTGTCTCTTAACCCTATTCTCAGGGAAGATGGAATTCAGTTTTAAGGAAAAGTGGAGAACCTCATATTCACAATGAAATAGTAATTATGTCAGTACAGTGTTCTGTAATTAAGGTAAATGTCTTCATTTAGAGGCTCTGCCACTTTATCCACTGATTTTTAACACGGTTCTCACCGTGTAAGATTGGTGCTTTTGCATCTATGCCATATGCCTTGTTAGAAGGTCGTAATGTCCACTGTCTTAGATGCTAAAGATAACTGGAAAATCTGGGGCTAGTCAGGAAAATGATGGCAAGATACTGAAAGTTGACATTATGCTCGAGAATACCCACTGAAAAGGGGACGTCTGGAGGACTTTAATACCTTCTGCACGTGCCTCTTTGCACAGAGCCTGCCATTCCATCAAATGGAGCAGCAGAGGTGGACTATCTTCTACAGAGGTGACTAGAATTTAGTAGCATTTCTTCTCAAGTTCTCCTTTGCAGAACACCTGCCTCCAACACATTCTTAATAGAGAAGCCGTGTTCTAGTAGGTTCAGGCCTAGGATTTCCTTCAAGAACAGTCAGATCCCAAAGTATCTTTGGAAATTGAACGGTGTTAAATTTTGAGTGAATTTGGATGGTTACTGACATCTTTGTAATAATCTTTTTAAAAGTAAGATTACCAAAACCTATGTTGTCTTTCTTCTTTTCTTTTTAAGTATTCATCTTAGCAGACCAGCAGTCCCTCTGACAAAATACTTGGTGTCCCTCTGGGAGTTCTGGTCAGTGTCAGATAAGCCCCTGTGGCAGTAAAGAAAGTCAAAATGTATCACAAATGGAAAGTGTTTGTCTGTTTGTTTAAAGCTTATTGAAATCATGTCTCTTGTTTCTTCATCTTTTCCACACTTTTCTCCTAACCTCTCCCTCCAGTCCCTCCTCCCTACAATTTGCAGCTTATTGCTGGTGGCAATGTTAATATTTGAGTGAGTTGAGTTCTCATCAGGACGACCACTTCTTGAACTTTGATGATGATGATGGTGATATTGTCTCTATTCTTTATTCCTTTCAATGAAATTACCTTTGTGTCAAATGCAGCTTTGTTGAGCCCTTAAAATAACACTTCCTGATATGTGAGATGACACAATCACTAATATTCTGGTAACTTAAACAATTGAGATAGTAAAATTGTTTTAACAAATGAGGATGATTTTTCCATATTTGCCAAGATCTCTGTCAACCTTGTGTTATCAAATAAGTGTATAATATTGTATTGTTAATTTATTCTGATTTTCTGTACCATTGAAAAAACACATTACATAAAGAGAGAACCAAGACTTTTTCAGAGAGTAGATGTAGGAGTTTGTAAAATGTTTTATATGACCCATACTCTAGCATGCCTATGATTTCTTTCTTTCCTAGATTTGTCCCTGTGTCAGCAGCGGTGGAAGTAGAACTTGCAAGCCCTCTGGTGGCTGTAGACCAAAGTAGCATAAGTAGGCCTCTGCTTTTTATAGTGACTGACAACCATCGCATACAATGTTAAAACCAACAGGAGGTACAGCATGGAAAGTCTAAGTAGCTTACCTGATAACAGCTCTGACTTAGGAGACTCATGGGGTTCATCTGGTCCCTCAAAATGATATGGTTGCCTTGATTCTCCCTGGAAATTTATTTTGTTAAATAAATAGCACATGTTAGTGTCTGGTTTGGTTTGAGTAATAGCACTTTCTATCATATTGCTTTGTGCAATGATGAGAAATTTGTTCTGCTGGCCAAAGCCTCTTTCAGCAGTGCCTTGACATCATGCTTAAACGTTTGGCTAGAATTTCTTGCTGGGTAGGGCCTTGAACTCTGGCAAGGATTAAACCATGTAACTTCCAAATTTGCCTTCCCCTCTGAAGCTCACAGTAACAGGCAAACCTTTCAAGGCCTGTCAGCTCTCAGCTGTGGCTTTCCCAGATTTTAAAGCTGCTGCCTCAGAAACTACTCCCTTCTCTCCTGATCAGCAGGCAGAAATAGCCATACTAACTTTACAGGGTTCAAGTGCATCTCCAGGCAGCAGGGAACTGAACAGCACAGCAGAGGCCACCTTCACCGGGGGAAGAACTTGCTCATGGTGGGAGTGTCCCAAGAGAGGCCATATCGATTGTCACTTATTGGCACATTTCAGTTTTGTTTCCTCTTGTTTAAAACTGCCTCCTTAGATGTGGGTGCCTTAATGCTCTCACACATTTGAAAACATTTGGCACACTGAAGTCACTGCCATGATTACAGGTGGAATTATTGGCTGCCAAAGAGGTGCATGGTACTTCCTCATAACCAAAGTTCATCTTGATTGCAATTTGATTTCCTTTCCTTGGTAGGTGTAGACTTTCTTCAGATTCTGAGTATTCTCATAAATGGCAAATTGAGTTGAAAAATACTGCTGATCTGTTCCCCTCACGTGTTCTCCAGGTTTAACTGTTGTTTCCCCTAAGCAGCAATGTTCTGGAACATTGGTTTTCCTGTGCGTGCTATTGCCACATTTCTTTTTCAAGGCAAAGGTTCAGCACTGGAGTGCAGAGAGTTGGAAATGGCACCACCTACAGAGGCTATGTGTTCTCTCCCCCAGCCCTCCATCACCTTTTTATTTCCCTATTCAAAACAACCCAGTTAGCCCTGTTCCTATATTCTGAATCATTAAAAAAAGAGAGAGAGAGAGAGGCGACCAATTTGAGTGGCTAGTTCTTTGTAGAAAGGAGAACATGAAATTACGTTTTTTTTTACTGGCTTGCTTCTAAATGTTACTTCCTGGTTTTTCTCTTTTTTTTAAGAATTGGAAGTAGGAGGACACAACAGCATTGAAGTATATTAAGCCCCTCAAGATATATGGTAGCTACGTGTTGAACACAGGAACTGTGTCAACAGCACAGGCCCCCAAAGACATTCCTGGCGATGGGGCTTCTGGGCCCCTTGGAAGATTTAAGAATAATGACCAGATTCATCCAAACTGCTGTAGTGCCAGGTGAGGGTCTTCTGTAGGTGATCTTCAGGGGAACCTTCCTTGCATGAGAAATTTCTGCTCAATATAGAATGGTCCACATCACCCAAAGAGTACTGTTGGAGATGCTATGAAATTAAAACCAATGATGTGGTCCTTTTGTACCTGAGACATCTAGAGTCACCTGGGGAGACCTGAGGGAAATGTGTGACTTGTAGCAAAGGACTAGACAGCCATTGGGAATTCTGTAGATATGTGCGGCGTAACATAAGAGATTGGCTTTGATATTTTTTCTAATAGCATCTTCTAGCAAGTTGGAAGTCTCATGGGATAACACTGTAGTTTCCCTGGTTCAGTAGCCTGAAGTGATTTTAAATGTCCCTTTTTCTGATCCTTTATAAACACGAAATCATTCCATGGATGGCTGCCTTATAATTTCCACTTTAATTGTGAATGGTTAAAAAATTTTTTTTGCTGTTTTCTGATTTGTTTTATGATATTAAATTTTTATTAGTGCATACCTTATGTGAGTGGCGCATTACTTACCTCTCAGCAGGTTTGCTCTTCCATTTGATGACCAGATTTGACCCACATTTGAACATCAGAAAGGTAAAGAAAAGCTTTGAAGGGCAGAGAAAAGATGTGCCTACTATGTGCACATCCTTTAGAGAACAAGGGAAGGAAAGGAGGAGGGGAGATTAAGGACTCAATATGTCATCTGCCCCAAAAGACACCAATTCATTGATGGGTTTTTTGCTTTGCCATTGTTGTTTGCTTCATATTCTTTTTTTTTTTTTTAAGATTTATTTTATTGATTTTTGACAGAGAGAAACAGAGACAGAAAGAAGGGGGAGGGCCCAGAGCAGTCTCCATAGTTGACAGCATTAGTTTTCCATATAGTTTCACTCCACAGGTGGGCACAGGGCTGCGCAGGGCAGGAACTGGGCCAGGAGCCTCCCACATAGGTCCCGGCAAGAATTGAACTTGGGACATGTGGGTCCCCATGGGCCAGGATTCGATCCTTGGTCCCCGGGGCTTCAAAGTGAGCGCTTAACCCGCTGAGCCATCCCAGCTTTCCCTGCTTTATATTTTTTATGAAGGTAGCTATATGCTCCCAGAAAAGAGGAGCAAGCACTGGATCCCTGTGACAGGGGGTTCTTTCAAAGGGCAGAGTTGCTTACTATGTGATTAGATTACATAGAGGCTATGGACAATTGACCCTGGTAATAGAGATTTATATAAAAGTGCAATTTGTAAATTAATAAATGGTTTCTCCCTCTGTGAACCTTAGTCCTGAAGCTTTTTTTTCTTATTATTTTTTTGCTTTTTTGCTTTTTTTCACTTTTTAAAATTTCTCTTTATTTGGAGCTCATTTTTTAAAACTTATGTACAGGCAAGCATTACATACAGCAGTATATCACTTAAATATATAGTTTGTATGTTTAGTTATTAGATTTCATTATTTACTACTGTTCTACTTTGTGTTGGTTTTCTCTATATATCACATGTGCTACAGCAAGTTACAAGATGGTGCTTAGACTATTACATGTTTTCTGAAACCTCTCCTCATCATGAAGAAAACAGGCAAAAAGGACGTGCATTTATGATTTCTGCCGCCTCTTACAGGAGCCTTCAGGTGAAGTGCCCATGTCCCTCCTTGGCCTTGAGCAGTGGCCATTGAAATCTTAGGAAGCCAGCATTACTAAGTAACAGCTTTTTCATCTTGCTGCCTTAAGATTAAAATATATATACAGTATATAGGTTTAGCTCAAATAGCCAGCAATCCTTACTTACTCTGTTTAGTTTCTAATCTGCTAAGCTAGAGCTGCATCCCAGTGTGGCTTCTATAATGTAAGAAATAAGCAACCTTGTGTAGTTAGTTGTCCCTAGGTCTAAAATGCCCTTCCCTAGAATGCCATTCACTCAGCTCCCTCCCCTCCTTCAGGTCTAGATTCAGTCTCTTTCTCTTAGGCTCTCTGTGACTGCCCTATTTAAAATTGTAATCTGCCCCACCCCCACCCCAACGAGCCTCACCCTGTTCTCTTTTTCTGTAGCACCAATCACCTTTTAATTTTTTGTAATGTGTCTTTATTTTGTTCTTCTGACCCACTGAGATACAAACTCCAGGAAGCTAGGTTCTCAAAAAAATATATCTTGTTAAATGAATTGGTTTGCCCTGAAGAAGCACTTCTTTCCTAATCTGCACCCCACCCCCACCCCCTCTCCGCCAGCTGCTGCCCTGATTCCCAGCAGGACCATCTGCTGGCCTTACGTGTAGCTGGGCCTTTGTCTCACACTTGGGGTGAGAGCTGCCTGGGAGGTCGCAAGGAGGTTGGAAGTCAGCAAAGACATGGGACTGATTGTACAGGTGGGAAATGACCTGCGTTCAGGTTACTAAGCCAGGACTTTTGTGAGGTACTGTGTGATTGATTTAGGGATCTGAAAATCTAGATCCCATTTCTGGCTGTTAGTGATTTTGGTTGCAGTGTTAGTCACTGCCTGGTGGTATAAATATTGTATAGGAATGTGAGTGAAAGCATGGGTCTCACTCTAGGTGCCTCATTTATAGAGGGATCCTGAACATTTAGAGTCACCAGAGGGAGCCCAGTGGAGGGGGGTGGAAAGCCAGGGCAATGGAGGAGGAGGCTTGAGAGGAACTGGACGGTTACCCCTAAGGCTCTTGGGGTCAGAATTTGATAAGTATCAGATATATCCTCCAGAGGATAGAAGTAAGCTGAGCCCCGCCTCTCCTCTTATTATTCACTTCAGTCACGGTTAATTGAGCCATCCAGGTGCTCTTAGGTATTAGTGTACCTACCTGATACTATGACAAACCAGAAAAGAGCATGCGATTCAACCTGAGAAAAAGTATTCTAATACTATGATGCTGACAGTTGGAAGGGCCCTTTTATTTTATTGTTTTTGAGAAGATGAGAGAGGAGCAGTCTCTGTAGTTGTACATCATTAGTTGTGACATGGTTTCATTTCACACAGGTGAGTGTGGGATCACGCGGGGTTGGAGCTGAACTGGGGGCCTCCTGCATGGGAGACAAGAACCTTCACCACCATCCTGGCAGTTATAGTTCAGCATATTGGTTTGCACAGGCTGGGGCCGGAATTCGATCCCTGGACCTCACGGTTGCAAGGCAAGCGCTCAACCTGCTGAGCTGTTCTGGCATCCCAGACGGGCCCTTTTTTTGATATATAGAGGCACAAAGGTTTCAAAGTAACTTGTCCAGGGTCTTTTCGTTGAGTAAAGATGCAGTTGACACTGGTGGCAAGCCCCTGGCACCTGGTTGGATGATTTGCTAATTTCGTTCTAGATGAGAAACCAGGACCCTGGCTCTCCCTCAGACATTCTGGGAGAGTGTGTGAGATTGTAAAAATGAATGGCTATGGGCTTACTGACCAGACTGAACACCTCTCCCCTCCAATGAAATACTATAGTTGCTCTTAGTATATGTTGTAATCCACACATCACCCACAAGGGGGAGCATTGAATACCTTGCAGTGGTCGGATTCTGAGCAGTGAGCACCCCTGGATGCCAAGAGCCCACGTGAGTGCTGTGAACTGTCTAGCAGGGCAGCTCAGTCCTTGGGCCTCCCCCAGAAACACTTCTACATTGGCAACCTTGGATATGAGCAGTTGTTGGGCAGAGTGGGTCAAAAGTTTAGCAAGAGGCTGACCCTGATGATGAGAACAAAACTATCTAGGCAAGGGACTCCAGTCTCGTGACATCCTGAAAGGTACTGCCCAGAGGTAGGGCAGCCTGTCTGTGCCCATACATGTGCTCCTTTGCTCCCTGACCCTCTTAGTCCTTTGGCCTGCTGGCTGCAAACTGCATGTGGTACCATCTACCCCACTTCCCTCCCTCTGGTTAAATACAATTAAAAAAGAGAAGCATTTTAATCCTCAGAAGGAGAGAGGAAGGAGTGGCATCAGAAAAGGCTTCACCAAAGAAGAGTCCCTTGAACTGAATCTTGAAGTAGGATTTTGGAAAAATGAGAAGAAAAGCATTGTAGACAGAGGGAACAGCAAGTGAAAAGAAGATGTGAGAGAGTGGTGGCTTCTCAGACTATTAGGAGCAGAGTGTGGGGAGAATGACATACTCATAGGGTGAGGCTGAATAATACGTGGAGGTCAGCACCAGACTGTGGAGGGTGTTATTACAGTCAAATCTCAGGAGCTGGGAGCTGGAGTCAAAGGAAGGGGGAGACCCAGCTGAAGGTTTCTAGCAGGAGGGTCACATGATCAACTTCAGGCCTTGACAAGATCACATGAATGATGGTGGTGAGTGGGGATTCCTGGGGGGGTCCTGTGGTAAATGGGGGAGTCATGTGAAAAGCTATTGCAAGTCCAAGTGGAAGAGGAGTGCTACATGAAGCATGTCCGGAGGCCCAGAGGAGTCCATTGATTGTCCTCAGTTCATACTTCTAATGGCGGAACTGGACTTAAACCCATTCTAACATCAAAAGCAGGTGATAAGTCTGCCATCTAAAAATTATCAGCCACCCACAGATTCTGTTTTCTAGATGAGGGAAAGCCAAGGACCTGACAGGGCAGTCTCCATTTGGTTGTCAAACTGAAACAAAAAACTGCAGCCCCTGGACATGGGCCAAGTGAAGAAAGCCATTCAGTAAGCATTTGTTGACTACCTACTACATGCCCTGGACTCTGTCCTCAAGGAGCTCAGTCTAGAAGGGACATAAATAACATGGAGACAAACTCCAAACCAGGCAATAGATATGTACAAGAGTAGAAGGATGGGCAACGGTCCCACGGGAACCACGAGGATGGCGAGCTTTCGGCTAAATGCCCCTTAGAGTCCAGGGAAGAGCCTGGCAGATGGATTAAGGTTGGAAGAGGGAAAGCGTTTCCATGGGAGATTTGATGCTGCAATGGGGCCTGGCTTGGAGCCCCAATCTTTATGCCTCTTCTGCTTCATAGCCCAGTAGGATTACTTGTTCTGGGCCCAGCCATCAGACTGTCATGGGTGCAATGACAGCTCAGGGAACCTAGAGTAGGAGCATTGCTGGGTCTTCCCCTTGGCACCAGCATGGCCTGCCTACCTGAGGGTGAGGTCAGGGGCAGAGAGGGCTGGGAGCTGAGGAGATGGTGCTGTGGGAAGAGCCACCTTTGTGCAATGGCTGGGAGCTTTTGAAGCTCAATCAGCATGTGGCTCCAGGGAGACTCTGCTTGCTGTTTCCTGTCAGAATATCTTTCTGCCCATTCCTGGCTGGAGTGTCTGACTCAGTTTGAAGTGTAAGATCAGAGAGCTGGATCCCAGTTAGTTCTCACAATTAACTGCCAGGGGCTCATCATATAAAATGGCCATCCTAATAATAACTGTTTCATGGGAAATGGTGACCATCACATGAGTCTGCAGATTATGGATAAAAATAGCGTTATGAAATTCTTAGGGGAAGTGGGGATGGCTCAGTGGGTTAAGTGCTTACTTTGCAGCCCCGGGGACCGAGGATCGAATCCCGGCCCTGGCCCTGACCCAAGTGGACCCATATGCTGGACTGGGAAGTTCAGTTCTCACTGGGGTAAGACTCCGGCCCATTTCCTGCCCTGTGCAGCCCCGCGCTCACTTGTGGAATAAAACTATGTGGAAAAACCAATGATGCGCAACTATGGAGACAGTTTTTGGCCCTCCCCCTTCTCTCTGTCTCTGTCTCTGTATCTCTCTCTGTCAAAAACAATAAAAATAGGGGAAGCCGGGATGGCTCAGTGGGTTAAGTGCTCACTTTGCAGCCCTGGAGACCGAGGATCAAGTCCCGGCCCCGGCCGGTGCGGACCCATATGTTGAACTGGGGAGTGCCCCCAGTTCAGTTCTCGCTGGGTGAGACCCTGGCCCAGTTCCTGCCCTGTGCAGCCCCGCCCACCTGTGGAATGAAACTATGTGGAAAAACCGATGATGTGCAACTATGGAGACTGTTCTGGGTCCTCCCCCTTCTCTCTATCTCTGTATCTCTCTCTCTCTGTCAAAAACAATTAAAAAACAAACCAATAAAAATAAATCTTAAAAAAATACATTCTTTTGTACAGTAAAGGAAACAAGAAAATGAAAAAACCTATAGAATGGGAGAAAATATTTGCAACCCATTTATCTGATAAGGGGTTAATATCCAAAATATATAAGAAACTCATACATTGCAATAGCAAAAAACAAATAGCCTGATTAGAAGATGGGCAAAGAACCAGGATAGACATATTCCCGAAGACATACAGATGGCTAACAGGTACACACACAAAGGTGCTCAACACCACTAATCATCAGGGAAATGCAAATCAAAACCGCAATGAGATATCACCTCATACCTGTTAGGGTGGTTATTATCAAAAAGACAAGGGAGAAGTGTTGGCAATAATGGAGAAAGGGAACCTTTGTTCACTGTTGGTGGGAATGCAAATTGTTACAACCATTATGGAAAACAGTATGGCAGTTCCTCAAAAATAGAACTACCATATGATCCAGCAATCCCACTTCCAGATATATAAAGGAAGTGAAATTCAGTATCTTATAGCATTATTCACAATAGCCAGGATGTAGAAACAACCTAAGTATCTGCTGATGGCTGACTGGATAAAGAAAATGTGGTGTGTTATACACACACACACACAATGGAATATTATTTAACCATAAATAAGGGAAGTCTGTCATTTGCAACATCATGGGTGAACCTGGAAGATATTATACTAAGTGAAATAAGCCAGACAGAGAAACAAATACTATATGATCTTAGATATGGAATTCAAAAAAGTCAAGTTCATAGACCCAGAGTAGGTTACCAGGGCTGGGTAAGGGGGAGAAAGGGAGGGTTGTTGGTCAAAGGGTACTAACTTTCAGTTACAAGATGAGTAAGTTCTGGGCATATAATGTACAGTTAATAATGCTGTATTGAATACTTGAAATTTGTAAGAGGGTAGATCTTAAACCTTCTCCCCGCAACACACCAAAAAATGGTAACCGTGAGGTAATGGGTCTGTTAACTAATTTGACTGTGGTAAGCATTTCCCAGTGTATACATATATTAACTCACATCATGGGGATACCGGGATAGCTCAGTGGGGGTGAGCGCTCGCTTTGCAGCCCCATGGTCTCGGGATCCAATCCTGGCCCCAGCCTGTGTGGACCCATATGCTGAGCTGGGGTGTGCCCCCAATTCAGTTCTCGTGGGGGTGAGCTTCCCATGTGGGCAGCTGCTGTTTCGGCTCCTGCTCTGGGTGTGCTTCTCGGTTGGCTCCTGCTCAGGGTGTGCTTCTCGGTTGGTTCCTGCAGGGTTCCTGCCCTGTGCAGCCCTGCGCCCACCTGTGGAGTGAAGCCATATGGAAAACATGGTGTGCAACTATGGAGACTGCTCTGGGCCCTTCCCCTTCTGTCTCTCTCTCTGTCTCTCTGTCAAAAACAATCAAAATAAACCTTTGAAAAAATCACATTGTACACCTTGAAAAATCATGTTGTAGAACCTAAATATATACAGTTTTTATTTTCCACCATACCTCAATAAAGCTGGGGGGGGAGGGGGGAACATACAAAAAAAAATAAAGATGTGTGTTATTGGGAAACTATCCCTAACACAGCTGAGAGGCTGCAATTTTATAGTGCAAGTAGAATTGCATCTTCAATTCTACAAGAACTTTGAACCTTAAGTGATTTGGCAATTGAGAGAAATTACTAGAGAAAAAGGGGAAGACTGAAAGACTGCCTATCACATGGCACTGTGCTGCAGTGTGACATCCAGACCAAATCATGTAACTATATCTTGACCCTGCCATTTTTCTTCATTTAACGCACATTTGAGGACCTGTCATATTCCAGGAAATGACTCGCTGAGTCCTTAGGCAGACAGCCTTTTTGAACTTCATTTTTCTTATCTGGAAAACTAAAAATAATACATACCTCATGGGTACTTTTTCAAAAATTAAACAGGTAAAATGTAAATGATATGTGGAGAACATCAGCTGTGTTTGAGCATGTAGGACTCTCATCAGGACCCTGGCTGCCTGTCCCTGGGTGGTCTCATTTAGTTCCTGATAAGATTGGGCAGCGCTAGCCCACACTTGGTCTGGGGCACTGGATTGGCACCCAGCTTGTTTTGTCTTCCGCAGAACTACCAGCCAGGCATTGGGCTCTCCCACCAGCTGGGGCGCAGAGAGCACACTGAAAGCAGAAACAGCTTTTCCCAAAGCTGACTTTCATGATTGGGGCTGGTTAGTTGAGCAAAGCAGAAGCCACTTAAGTATCTAACGGTCCATCAAACTCATGGTGTTTGTCTCGAGTCATTCTTTCCACCTGCCATTAGTTAAGGTCTGTTTCGGTGTCCTGCACACAGAGGGGATGGGCAAAGATTGGCTTCTCTTTGCCAGTGAAGAAACTTGTACTCTATTTCTTCCATTGAAGACACCAAATCTTTCCCAGGAACCATCTGGGCTCATCTAGCCCTTCTCCTTGGGAAGGACTTCCATAAGAATGACTTCTGGGATTCCGGGATAACTCAACAGGTTGAGTGCTTGCCTTGCAACTACAAGGTCCAGTCATCAAATCCCAGCCCCAGTCTGTGCAAACCCATATGCTGAACTGGGGTGTGCCTCCCATGTGAAAGGCCCCATATCCACCTGTGTGGAATGAAACTGTCAAAACTAATGATGTACAACTATGGAGACTGTTCTGGGCCTCCCCCCTTCTCTGTCTGTCTCTCTCAAACAATTTTTTTTTTTTAAAGAATGATATTTCCAGTATCCTGCCTTTTTCCCACCTATGGTTCATGAGCTCATGACTAAATCCTTCATCAAAAGCTGGTACTGACCTGATTGAGCAGAAAAGGAATTAATGTATTAAAAGCACACTGGGAACCAGGCCTGACCAGAGAGGAAAAAGCTTCCAGTAAACTACCCAAAACCATGCTGCAGAAGCAACCTGCTGAGGAAGCTGCTGCTGCCATCCACACTGCCATTCATGTGTGCCACCTACTGGTGACTGCCACCGCAGCCGGTCCGGTGCAAATGCTGCTTGCTGCATTGGGAATGCAACCTTGCAGCTGCAGCTGACCCCAAAGCAAGTGAGAGCCTTTGATACCACCTTCCCTTGAGAAAACTAATGCCTGGGTATGCTTTTTCCACATATTTGTCACTTGAAACTTAAAGTCCTGTCCTAGCATCCCTGAAAAGTAAGCCCCATACCACAGGCTTCTAACAGTTTTCTAGCTTCCATCTGGGAAAAGCAGGACTCCCAGTGGGAAATTTTCCAGCATTGGAACATGTGTCAAAAAAAGCCAAGCACATGTGAAATGTCCACTCTTCACATGGCTCTCATCATCTTAGTTCTGTCTCCTCCCACAGAGAACCCAGACCTTGAGCCCTGTGTTAAGGCTGGACCCGAGATGTTCTGCAGGGGCATGTGCCCCTTGAGGGACACACGAGAGTTCAGATGGGCCCCTTTGGACGGTAAGCAAGGAGAGGCTGCCTAGGCTTGGGTACCCATAGTTGGTTAGGGGAAGGTGGCAGGGTGTGAAGCCCTTTGGGAGGCCCCTTCTTAAATAGACTCATAAAATGCTAGACCTGGGAAAGCATCCAGTGAGGATACAAACTCAGAAGTCTACAAGGTGCCGGCAGGCATATAAATGAGGGAAGCTGGCTGAGCTAAGGATGGTAGCTCTGGGGAGAATGGCATTTTAGGCATTAAAATTTTAAAGGCATACAAATGTTAAGAATCAAAGTGGGGGAAGCTGGGATGGCTCAGCGGGTTAAGTGCTCGCTTTGCAGCCCCAGAGACCCAGGATCAAATCCTGACTCCCGCCCATGTGGACCCACCCATACGCTGAACTGGGGTGTGCTCCCAGTTCAGTTCTTGCCGGGACCTATGAGGGAGGCTCCCGGCCCAGTTCCTGCCCTGCACGCGCCCGCCTGTGGAGTGAAACTAATGCTGTCAACTATGGAGACTGCTCTGGGTCCTCCCCCTTCTCTCTGTGTCAAAAAAGAATAAAAATAAATCTTTAAAGAATCAAAGTGGTTACTTGGGAGGGAGTGAGGGGAATGGAATTGATTAGACAGGAACATGAGGGAACTTTCTGGGGTAATGGAAATGTTCTGCATCTTACTTTGGGTGGTGGTTACTCAGCACATACATTCATCAGATAAACTTCATCAAATAAATACTTAAGATCTGTGCGTTATATCATATACCTTTTTTTTTTTTTAACTTGGGCAAGTTAACAAAGTATCTTACACTGATTTGGCACTCCGGCTATCCATTTGCAAAGAAGTCGGTTGCAATTGGACTTCTTTATCTAGCATAGGAGGAATCGGGTGGGTGGTATTCCCAAGGGCGCAGGTGAATCCGTGGCCCGGAGATGGCCCGGGGCTCCTCAGCCTTGGAAGGATGACTACCGCGTGGCCCGGCCCGCAGCCTCTTCCAGCGCAAACTCTGCCTTGCCTTTGGAGCGGTGCCGGGAGGCAGCGATGCGAAAACAGCCCTCCCGCGGGCCGCCCCCAGGGGCCGGACAGACGTCTGTCCCAGCGTGAAAGTGAGACCTTCACCCGGAGCCGCGGAAGTGGATGGAGCGCTGGGCCCCAGGAAGCACCGGCCAGGCGCGCAGATGAATCACAGACGCCAAGTGCACTGACTGTTCCGACTTGGCACGGAGTGTCAAATGCCGACGCAGCCAGCCAGGTTCGCGGAAAAGAAATCTGATCCCGGCGAGGCGGCCTGCGGGAGCGGCCGCGGGCCCAGATGGAGCCTCCCCTCCGGCGGGAGCTTCAGGCACTTATCTTAGCCGTACAGGACCACCGCGCTGCCCAAGGGGGCACAAGCATGTCCGCTTTACCGGAGAGAACACGAAGGCTCGCCGCCGTTCCCGGGGCCACGTAAGGACTGCGTTGGGATTCCAAGCTCGGCTGTCTGACCCCAAACCCTCGCTCCGTGCTCTCTTCCCCCCCCAGAGGCGAGTAGGGATCAGCAGGGGTGACTCCAAGCCCATCACAAGCAGTTACGACGTAGGCGCTGCGTGCACGCGAGAGGGAACCCCCAGGGAGAGATGGGTGCGAGAAGCGGGGGGCTGGGGGAGTGGCACGGCCACATCCCGGGCCGAGCGACCCGCCGGGACCTTCCGCATGCGCGCCCGCACTGATTGGCGCCAGCGGCTAGCTCACCTGCCCCGCCCAGCCAATCGGGGCCGCCAGAATTGGGGCCGCCGCGGGGAGGGGTGGGGGCTGCCGGCTGGAGGCACGGCCGCCCTTCCGGCCGGGCCCGCCCCCATCCCGAGCCCCAGGCGCAGGCTGCGCGCCCCGCGCCCGCGCGCTGTAATGCAGCAGCTCCCGACCCCGCCGCTCCGCGTCTCCGTGGCAGGGACGCGCCCCGACGGCGCCCGCAGCCGCCCGCCCTCGCCGGGAGCCTAGCGTCCTTGCCGGCCCGGGGAGTGGGTGGGCCAGGCCGGAGCCATCCCCTCTGAGGCAGGATGTTCATGTCCAAGTCCAACTCGGTGTCGCCCTCGCCGTCCCTAGAGCAGGCCGACTCGGACGCGCTGGACATCAGCACCAAAGTGCAGCTCTACGGCGTGCTGTGGAAGCGGCCCTTCGGGCGGCCGTCGGCCAAGTGGTCCCGGCGGTGAGTGCGCCTCCCGCGCCCCGGGAGCACGGTCCGGGGAGGGAGCCCAGGGCCTAAGGAGCCCGTATCAGCCCCTTCATTAGGGTGCTGCCTCTGCCTGCCTTTGTGACCTGGGCCTTGCCCCATTTCACTGCGCTGGCTACCCCCTGGAAGAAGTGGATCCCGGCTTGGGATGGGCTATCTCTGCCCGAGGGCTGGTGGAGCTGGGATGGGACCCCTGACCTGCGGGTGGGTGGGTGGCGGTCGCGGTGAATTCTCTGTGGAATGGATCTGGGTGGGGAGGTTGGGTATTGGCTGAAGAGATTGTGGTCGTGGTAGAAGCCTCGCTGAGTCAGATCGGGCCATACTTTGCAGTGAAGGGAGAAGCTCCATCTACAGCCTACTGTCTCCTCCCGGGACCCTCACTGCCAATTCTGTTATTTTCTGAAACATCCCCTAAGGCCTGGAGGAGGGGGCTCAGGGGTGGAGTATGGGTATCCTACCCCCAACCTTTCTGCCTATCCCCTACGGATACCCTCTGAGGGAGCTTCTGAAAGGCTCAGGACCGCAGTGAGGAAGGGTCTGCACCCAGGCCCTGGCAGGGTTGATGTTGGCAGCTGTTCTAACTGGCCCTTGAAAAGAAAAAGAAAAAAACCTTTTTCTTTTTTTAATCTGGGCCAAGGGAAAAGATACTACAGTGCCTCGTGCAGAAAAGCTGGAACAGAAAGGAGGGACTAAGCTGGGGTGGAGACCAGCAGGCTGAGCGGGTGGGGGATGGGTTGGACGTGTCTGATGAATTGGTCCACTGGGTCGGGGGTGGGAAGGATCATAGCAGCCCCCAGCCTGGTCTTTTAGCACCAGCTTCCTGGTCCCCAACTCAGAGGCTACTCCCCAGATATTTACCACTTCCCACTTAACAATGGGGTGGAAAGTATTGGAGGAAAGGGGAGCTCACAGCCCTGAACTTGCAGGAAGCTCTCAGTGCTGGTGTCAAGAGCAATGGGCCAGCAGTTTTCTGGACAGTTTCTGCCTTCGAGCCAATCTGAGTTCTGAAATTTGGAATGGCCTATAGAACTCAGACCCTGATCAGACCCTGATCTGGCCCCTCCCTGGAGGTGTGGCCCTGCCAAGAAATTAGGAGTGTGTCCCCGTGCCCCTTCCCATCCCACACTATGCATTGGCCCCTGAGAGGTGGGCCTCAAGTGTCCCCAGAACCACAGGTCCCGGGGACGTGCTACGGGTTGGTTCTGATGTTCTGTTTAGGTGAATAATTTAATATTGCTGCAAGACTATAGTACAAACGGAGCTGTGGATGGTGTTTCACATTTTACACAGCAGGTTTCACTTTTGTTTGCCCTGCCAGGTTGCTCTCTGGGATTCACTGGGATATAGGCTCTTTGAGTTTCTCCAAAATTAAGCTTATATCTGATGCCCTAAATGGAGCCTGGGACCTTCAGGGTTGTGCTGTCTTGACTGCAGTTCCTTAGGGCCAGGAGCAGCCCTGTCTCCACCAGGGTACTCAGTAGGGTCGAGGAAGCTGCTTGTAGGTTCAAGTACCATCAGCAGAATGCCCAGCCCCTCTCTCTCTGACCTCAGCTGCTCCAAGATACTCCTCCGTGGGGTCTGGCTGCTGTCCTTGGTATTGCCTCTGGGTCTTGGCATCCAAGACTTCTGCCTGGCATTTTGAACTGATTGCATCCCTAGTAAATGCTAGGAGCCTGTGACACACACACACACACACACACACACACACACACACACACACACTCACACTGTTTAGCCTTGAGTCAGCAGCAGAACCAGCCAGAGCGGGTCTAGGGATGGGAAAGCGTGATGCTAAGCTTCCTCTCCTCACTTCCCAGCAGAGCCCCCTGGGCCCGGTTGCCCATTTGTGAAATGGAGTCTGGACCTCAGCTAATTGGCAGCCACAGGAAGGCGTGGGGAGGGGGCAGCTCAGGGCTGTGCCATTAGGGCGATCGATGCCCTAGCTGGGCAGCTGAGGGGCAGGGGCCTGGAAAGCCTGCATTGTATACGTAACAAATGGGCAGGATGCAACCGGCTGTGGCCAGCTGGGTTCCATTAAACCTCTTCCACTCAGGGTCTTTCTCAGAACTTGTGACTCCAACCCCCACGGCCCAAGCAGCTCTGCCCTTCCAGGCCTGGGAAGATGCCCTTGAGCCACAGGGTCAGCTTCTTTTCAGTGGGCAACAAAAGGAGAAAGGCATCAAAAACATTTCTTCACAGAGATAAGCGAATCTGGGCGAGGCGTCTTCTCCTTGGTCTGTGAGCAGTGGAAGCCGGGCAAGGACCTGGGCAGGGACAAGGGGATAAGGAGTGGAGTGTCTGGTCTCCGCCAGTGTCAGTCCCAGGTGGTGCTGGTCAGCAGGCAGGCCAGCTCTTTCCCAGGGTTTAAAATGGTATCCCGGCTTTATATTCCTCCCAAATCCCTTCTGAACAACACCCAAGGCCGTGGCCCTGGATGAGGAGGGCCAGGCCACGTCCTCCCGGCAGCAGGGACATCTTACAGTCCTTGTCCTCCTTCCCCCAGGTGTTAGGGGGGCAGTGGACCCTGCACCCAGCCCAGCAGCCACTCACTGCCTCAGGGAGCTGTTTCACAGTGCCCACTAAGTGCCAGGGAACCATGGAGCCAATGGCTCCAGCCCACGCACACTCATTCTCAGTGTCTACGGGGCTCCGGGATGGCAGGGGTGACAGTGCTGGTCCTGTTCTGGAAGTTTACGCCTGGGGAAGGAGGCTCAGCCAGGCTGCACATTCCTTCGTCCTGCGAAATGAAACCCACAGGCAGCTCCCACGCCCACGTCCACATGGTCACTGCCCTCTTGAGAGTGAGCTAAATTTGACCCCGGGTCTAATCCCACATCCTGAGGAAGCCTAAAACCTGCACCAGGGTGTCTGCTAATCCCCAGGAGGCTCAAAATTTGTTTCCTCATTTATGGATCAATTCTCTGTGCACTCTAGGAAGTCCTTGGGACGTCAGATGTGAAACTCAGCTCCTTCCTGGTCTTCCCCCACCCTTCCCCACTGCCACATAGATGCACAGACTCTCACGGAAGGCGAGCCTAGTGGTCTATGCTGGAGGGAAGGCTTGGGAAAGAGCGGGAGGAGGCGTTTAAATCACAGAAGTGCGAACACCTTCTGATTGTTAACTGCAGGTTTCGATTCACTTCCAACCACAGGAGATGGGGTTGGTTACCATGGTCACTTGACACTGTAGGACCCAGACTCTAGCATCTTCCTTGTACCCTCTCTCTGCACTCTCCATCCCTCTCCTCCCTACAGCCCCCCAGGACTTCCCCCAACTCCAGATTTCTCTCATGATGATGCACGGCCCTGATGGGCTTTTGCATCGCCAGGCATTAAGGAGCTGGGCAGAGAGGTTGGGCCTCTGTTGAACAGGACCTGCCCAACTGGGAGGGTACCTGTGCCTCCAAGTAGCATTTCCTGGGGGGAGAGGGGAGTGTTCCCCTCACTTCCAGCTGGATTGGCTGTGAGGTGAGTGTTGACCTTAAAGTTCTGGGTGGGCCCTGGTTGCATTCAGAGCATTGAGGAGGGAGGGCAGAGCTTAGAAAAATTCCTGCTGCGCCCCCAGTTTGTGTTGAATGGCACCTGTGTCTACCTGTCACCTAAACTGGAGTCCTGGCCTTTGTGTCATCCCAGACTGTTCTCCTTGCCCTTGTCTCATTACTATTCAACACGCCCTGCTGATTTTTATCAGCAATAAGCAGTAACTCTGTTATCACCAATAACTCTTAATTTGCCCCTTTGCTTGCTGGAAAGCCCTCAGCCACCCACCCCATGTCTAAAACTGCAGGCTGACCTCACAACTGCCCTACTTGGAACCCACTGGTAGCTCCCCTCATTCACAAGAAGCCCAGCCTTCTCACAGGGACCACACACTCTGCCCTGCTTTGGTCCCTGCTTCTCTCTGACTTTAACTCACCCCTGGCCCCCCACTCCACACACCACTGCCCACCCTTTTGTACTGATGTCAGTAATACCAGACAGAGTTTGATGACCTTAAGCTCACTGTTCTTGTCATATGCTATTCCTTCTGTCTGCAATGCATCTCCCCCCATTTCCCTTCCTCCCAGCATACTCCTATGCATTCTTCAAAACCCTGCTCCATTATCACCTCCTCTCAGAGAAGTCCCTTGGCCAGACACCTAAGCCATTCATTCCTCCCCAGTCAGCACTCTTCCTGTGTCTCATACAAACTTAGGTACCCTTGTGTTTTACAGTGTTGCAGCAAACATTTGTAATTATCCTAGCTCCCCACTTACCAGCTGTGCGATCTGAGGCAGCTTACTTAACTTCTCTGTGCTCATTACCTCATCCAGCATATATGAAAAATGAATGAGTTAACTCACGTGAACAGGGCCAGGTACAAAGGAAGAGCTCAGTAAACATTAATTATAGTGGACTCTGTTAACTGGCACTCAAGCCACCGGCAAACTCTCAAGCAACTGGCAAAACTTTTTTGCCTGCTGCTTGAGTGCCGGTTAATGGAGCGTACTCACATTTATCCAGCATCTATCAATCCCCATGGGTGCTGGTTAACTGAGAGTCAACTATACTTTTAAAATTACTGTTTCTATCTTCTCCCTCCCACATTTTTTTTAAGATTTATTTATTTTTATTGTTTTTGACAGAGAGATACAGAGACAGAGAAGAGGGAGGGCCCAGAACAGTCTCCATAGTTGCACATCATTGGTTTTTCCACATAGTTTCATTCCACAGGTGGGAGTGGGGCTGCACAGGGCAGGAACTGGACTGGGGTCTTCACCCCGGTGAGAACCGAACTGGGGGCACTCCCCAGTCCAGCACATGGGTCCACATGGGCCAGAGCCCCGCTGGGACTCGATCCTCAGTCCTGGGGTTGCAAAGTGAGCGCTTAACCCACTGAGCCATCCCGGCTTCCCCTCTCCCTCCCACATTTGACTAAACACTCCTTGAGAGCAGGGAATCTCCCAGCCCCAGGGCCCTGCATGGTTCCTGGCTGGACCAGGTGACTGGTTAGTGCCATCTGACCTGAGCTAACCAGCAGCTGCCGTCACAACAGTTGCAGGTGAGGAGGACCAGGTTCACAGAGCACAGCAGTCGAGAACACAGGCTTTGTCAGCAGACAGTTGCGTTCCAAGTTTGCCGCTTACCCGTTGCTTAGTGTCTCTGTGCCTCAGTTTCCTCACTAGTGAAATAGAAAAACAAATATCTCCATCACTTAGCGTTATTGTGAGAGCTTTAAATAAGAGAACGTCAGTAAGACACTTAGCAATGTGTGTGTCTTGGCACCTTGTGAATGTTCCTTAATCTCGAGATGAAAATTCTGTTTTTTTAAGACTGGAGCGAGGAGGCAGCCAGGGTTGACACGGACCCCTTACCTCCCACACACTCCCCAGCTCTCACCACAGCCCGATCTGGATGAGGAGGGTCCAAAGGGCTGAGGCTGGAGACAAAGCTTCGCCCAGGCCTGGAGTTGGGCCTGGGTAGAAGGGTGGCCTTCAGACAGGAGGGGGGGGGGGTGAATGCTGTGTATTTTGGGGACAGGGAGCTGGCCCACTGCACTCGAGCCAAGAGCTCCTGTCAGGAGGAGCTATGAGCACAAATGAGAAAGAAGACCAGGGGAGGCTGCAGCAGACACTGAACCTAATAACAATAGCAGTACTAATAAAAGTAAACATTTATTGAGTATTTGCCATGTGCCATACAATGTTCTAGGCCTTTTTCTTTTTTAAGCTTTATTTTTTTTATTGTTTTAGAGAAGCTGAGAGAGACAGGGAGAAGGGGGAGGGCCCAGCGCAGTCTCCATAGTTGCACATCATTAATTGTGACTCATTCCACACAGGTGGATGTGGGGCCACATCAGGTGGGAACCGAACTGGGGGCCTCCCGCATGGGAGGTGAGAACTTTCACCACCATCCCAGCGGTTACCAGCTGCACCGCAGCTCAGCATATGGGCCTATGTGGGCTGGGGCCAGGATTTGCTCCCGGACCTCATGGCCACAAGGCAAGCACCCAACCTGTTGAGCTGTCCTGGCATCCCCTGCTCTAGGTCTTTATGTGAACAAAGTCATTTAATTATCCAGACAGTCCTAAGAGATATGGGTACTATCATTGTCCTCAAGTTGCACTAAGGGACGTGAGCCATAGAGAGATCAGGTGACTTTCCCTGGTCACACTGTGGTAAGTGGCAGAGCTATGAGCCTTAACTGCCCCAGCCTCGAATCCTGCTGCCTCCGGCCACCTGTTTCCTGCCAGGTGCAGGCACGAGTGAGGAATTAGCTCCTTCGGCAGAGTGCTGTGGGGAGTAGGAGCAGGGACATTGTCCACTCCAGTTTCCCCTCTGCTCTGGCTGTGTGACCTTGCATACATGACTGTACTTGTAAGCTTCAGTTTTCTCATCTGTGAAATGGGAACAAAGAACCTGACCTTCCAAGAGAGGTGCGCGGGTCATATACCCAGATACTTGTGGAGCACTTTGCATGGGAGCCAGCATGTGAGAACACCTAAGTTAACAGTGCCTACCTGCACGCTCACACAGCCAGCCCAGCTCGGCAGGGCCCGGGGGGTGGGGGTGATGGTGTGTGTGTGTGACAGTTATTTGTTGAATCGGTAAACAAATCTTCACAGTGACCCCAAGAGACAGATATTTGCTCCCCATGTTACAGAGGAGCATGGAGAGGGCGGCTCAGCCAGGCTGGGAGCTTGCCTGCAGCTGTGGCCGGAGGGATGGGGATCACTGGGCTTCAGAGTCCTGTTCTCTCCTTGACCATGTGTCTAGTGAGCCTCTGCCTGCCACCCCCACCCACAAGTGCCCGGCAGGGTGCTTTGCCCTGAGTGGGGAGGGGGCTCCAGGGGGTCAAGGAGGCTCCTGTAACAGAATAATATCCAGGGGTGGCGAACCTTTTGGCGATTGAGTGCCAAAGTTTATGAAATAAGAGTATACTCGCTCGACTCGCGTGCCAACCCATCGAGTGAGATAGAGGTATCGATTATTTTTATGTCTATAAGAGCATAAACAATAACTTTTTAAATGGTATTCACAGCTCTGCGTGCCGAAATAATTGCTCCACGTGCCACTTTGGGCACGCGTGCCATAGGTTCACCACCCCCAATATAGACAGTAAACACCTGTTCAATTAAACAAGAAATTCACTTTCTCGGTGTTCTGGAGGTCAGAAGTCTGAGGTCAGGGTGCCAACACGGTTAGATTCTGTGAGGACCCTCCTCCTGGCTTTCAGATGTCTCTGCCTTCTCACTACCTGTGGCAGAGAGACAGCTTCCCCTTTGTACAAGGTCATGGTTCTGTCAGACTGGCCTCACTCTTTTGACCTCATTTAACCTTATTACAGTAGGTTCTTGAATAATGTTTCATTCCCATCATTTCGTTATGATGTTGATGAGTTGCCATAGAAACTTAACTGTTGTTTGTTATGTTAATTAGCCTGTAGTAAAATCACTATCATTATACATTGCTTAAAGCCACAGAACCTATTTATTGATGATGGCAAGTGAGGGCTTACCGTATGAAATTCCTGAAGATCTCCAGATACAGTCACATTGGGAGTTAGGGCTTCAACATAGGAGTTTTGGGAGTGCACAGCTCTGTCCATAACAGTATTTCAGAAGCCACTGGAGTGGGTGCAGGAAGCCACCCTGTGCTGTCCGCCTCACACTTTCCTGTGGATGCTGTATATTCAGACCACGGGAATGCACCGCTCAGCCCTGTCCTGGGTCATCTGCAAGTTGGCAGAGTGATTAGCACAATCTTTTGATCCTCAGAACGATCAGATGAGGTAGGCCTTATCACCCCCGTTCCACAGGTAAATAAATGGAAGCTTAGAGAGATGAGCTTCCTTGCCCAAGGCCCCAACAGCCAGAAACTGGCAGGTGTGTCTGATGCCAAAGCCAGTGTTCTTAATGACTCTGAAGTTCCCTTGAAACAGGCAGGGGACGTCTTCCTCAGACCACAGGATGGAGGGACATGGCCCACCCAACCTCAGAATAAGACGGGCACGTTGGGTGTGGTAGTGGTGCTGAGTGCCAAGTGCATGGTCCCATCAGCCAGTGCAGGAGCTGAGCTGGCGTGTTGGCTGGGCTGGTCACAAACAGTGAGAGGGTTCAGCCAGGCGAAGAGCAAAAGGGAGGGCACACCAGGGAGAGCCGCGGGGTCTCCTTTGCAGCATCATGCACGATGACATAGTGAAGTGAGGCAGTGAGCTCAGCATTCACCGGGGCAGAGGCTGAAGGGCAGAAGTGGCTGGGGCGGGTGCTGGAGGGCCCAGAATGTCCCCTCTGTGCTACAGAGTGGTGGTCCTGGGCTCTTCCTCCATTGGGGGCAGACAGGGGAAAGTGACCTCTGGGGTCCACAGTTCCCTTTCTGGGTCTGGCTGGGCCAAGAAGGTTGATGCAAATAGAGAACATGGGTGGGTGTGAGAAGCACACCAAAGGACAAAGTGCACGTCACTTCCCTGGAGGAGGCGAGGTGGCAGCTGCCAGCAGTCCTATGGCTTCAGGAAAGATCACAGGGCTGGTAGAACCTTCAGAGACTCGCTGACTTCATCACGCCCTCCCACAACTTTTCAAGCCCCTCATGAGAGGTGTGCTGGTGGTTAACAGCAGTCTCTCTTGGGGTGGCATGGGGTGAAACAGTGCTGTGTAGATCTGATGATTGTTTTTTAAAGATTGATTTTATTGTTTGAGAGGAGGTGAGAGAGAGAGAGAGAAGAGGGGAAGGCCCAGAGCAGCCTCCATTGTTTCACACCATTAGTTGTGACATGGCTTCATTCCACACAGGTGGATGTGAGGCCACGTGGGGTGGGAACTGAACCAGAGCCTCACACATGGGAGCTGAGTACCTTCATCACTGTGCCATCTGTGTGGTTACCAGTGGCACTGCCATTCAGCGTATGGGTTTTCATGGCCTGGGCTGGCAATCGATCCCTGGATCTCGCGATTGTGAGGCAAGTGCTCAACTTGCTGAGCTATCCCGTCATCCCACTTCTGATGATTTTCATGGTGTAAATACTCCCGCTATGCCTGATAACAAGCTACCAGCATGATGTCACTGAACTCAGCTGGGGAGAGTCCCCTACTGGCTGCTGTGAGCCCATCGGAGCTGGCTGAGCACACGGCTGCTTCCAGCTGCCCCCACCCCATCTCCATCACAGTGGCATGAGGGGCCTGGAAGGAAGGAGCCAGCCACTCTGGGTGTCCTGGAGCTTTGGGGCTTTGAGGTCCAGTGGGATCATCTTATCCCAGTCAGCTCGAATCATTAGTCCTAGGAGGGACCCCAGGTGGGTCCCAGTGTTTCACGTGTGGGCGGCATAGCTGTTAGCTCCCCAGTGGTCAGGAAGCACTGGGGTCCTTCGTTAGACCTGCGTCCCAGAAGGAGGCTGTGGAGCCATCTGAGACAACAAGCAGGCTTTAGGCCTGGCCTCGCCGGCCCAACCCCCACACTCCATTCCATCGCCAGCCTTCACGCTCACGTGTCTAAAGACCCATCTCGGCATCTTGTGTCATCCTCCCCCTCCTGCCCCTCCTGGGGTAGATTCTAAGGGACTGGAGCTAATGGCACAAGGGTCTGAAGGTACCTGAGGGGAAGGACCGCAGATGCCTTCAGGGTACGTGGAGGAGCCACGCCTGGGGGCCCTGTGAGGACCTCCTGTGGTGGCAGGCGGCTGGCCAGCTGAGGACTGTCCACATGTGGGACACGAGTTGGTGAGGATGTCAGCTGGCATCCCCACGGGCTTCCCATGTGAGTGCAGGGCCCCGAAGGACACTCTTGCCCCGAGACGCCTCACCCTTCTCTCCTGGTTGCCCCTCGTTCCCCACCACCCGCTATAGGTTTTTCATCATCAAAGAGAGCTTTCTTCTTTACTACTCTGAGAGCGAAAAAAAGAGCTTTGAAACAAATAAGTACTTCAATATACATCCTAAGGTGAGAGGGCCTCTCCCCAGGACCACGGTGCGGGGAGGGCGCAGAGGGGACAACGGGAGGGTATCCTGTGAGGGTAGGCAACTCTCTTCTTGCTCTGGTCCAGAGAGAGTCTGGAGAACCAGTCTTCTCCAGGGCACAAGACTCTTTGCCAAGACTCTTTGCCGCTCCTGGGCTTGGCCCCCACCCTCCTGTGACCCAGAGCCCGCCCGGCCCTGCCTCCCCTCTGGGGGTGGTTTTGGTCTGGCTCCCAGCCTCACGCCCTCAGCAGGACCTGCCTGGCTTTGGCTGAGGGCTCCCAGAGGCCTTGAGTGACCTGGGCTGGGTGGGGTGGGGGCTGCCTGTTTCCATTCTTTCTCAGGGCGTCATCCCTCTGGGGGGCTGCCTGGTAGAGGCGAAGGAAGAGCCCAGCATGCCCTATGCCATGAAAATCTCCCACCAGGACTTCCATGTGAGTACAGCTGTCCCCTCAGCCTGGGCTCAGCAAGGGCAGAGCAGCTCCCCTGGGACCAGCCCAGTCTGGGGGCAGCCCCTCCAGCGGCCTCGCCTGGGATGTGGGGTGGGAGAGCAGAGCGGGGACTGCAGAGGCAGGGGGTCAGCCTCCGTGTGCTCAGAACGGCCTGCCCTCAGGCGCACCGTGGCCCCTCTTCCTGGCAGGGGAACATCTTGCTGGCGGCGGAGTCCGAGTTTGAGCAGGCGCAGTGGCTGGAGATGCTGCAGGAGTCGGGGAAGGTGTAAGTGCTCCCAGCTGGCGGCAGCCTGATGTCCAGAATGGGGTGGGGGCTGGACCGACCCTGACCTCCCGCTGTCTCTGCTGGGATCCCGGCGGCACTGAGGACCCCAGGAGGGGGCAGGGTGGGGAGAAAAATATCTGGGCCTTTTGGAGGGCAGGGCTGTGGCGGCTGGTTAGAGTGGGCCAGAGGAGAAAGGCCAGGCTTAGAGCATCTGTGAGGGGTCTCCTAAGTGAGCTTTGCTTGTCTAGAGTTGCAAGTGACAGACGTGGACACTGTTTGTCTCCAACTCTCGGGAGGGAATCCAGCATCATTAGTAGGATTTGTCTGCCTCCCGACCCCCTGTCACCTCCCCAGGCCCATCATTAATCTTAGCACAGACTGGAGCTAGAGCTTCGTAAATCAGGGTCCAGATCACAGAAACCTCCTGCCCAACAAATAACACTTGAATGTGTGCCCTGTGCCAGGCCTCGCGCTGGGTGATGGGCATTCAGTGGTGTAGAAAGCAGCCAGGAAGCAATCTCTTCTCTCCATCCAAACTGATGGAAGAGACCGTGCCCCACTTTGCAGCCCGGGCCCGGCTCCAGGGACTGTAACCGATCGGTGCTGGGGGCATGCCCAGCGCTAAGGGTGCCGGAGCGAATGCGAGCTGGGATTCTGGAGAGGAGGAACGGGCAGGTACAAAACACGCACATTCCCTTTTTGCTCCACCCTTGTGTTTTCATGACTGTGTGTTTCTTCCTCTTGTCTTCTCTTTCCCATCTGCCCTCCCTCCCCAGGACCTGGAAGAACGCCCAGCTGGGCGAAGCCATGATCAAAAGCCTGGAGGCCCAGGGGCTGCAGTTGGCCAAGGAGAAGCAGGAGTATCTAGGTTGGCTGGAGGGGTGTCTGGAAGCTGAGATTCCCTGATGGTTGCACTTTAGGGCCAGGGGCTTGTTGGAGGATGAGGTGGTGGGTGGGGGGTCTTGGGTGGAGTGTAGCAGGCTCTGAGGAGCCAGACACCAGCTTGGAGCCTGGAAGGCTTTATGGTGTAATAAATGTCCTTTTGGCCAGCATGACAGGAGGCAGGAGAACCTGGGGGTTAGGGGCCTTAACACTTATCTGTCAGCTGTGTGTTTCCTTAGGCAGCACAGCCTCTCTGAGCCTCAGTTTCCTCATCCTTAAAATGAAGATTAAAATAGTCCCTGGTGGTGTAGGACTGGGTTAAACGAGAAGGCCTGCAGGCACTTATTCTGGGCACACGGTCAGGGCTCCGTGAACAGAGCTGATGTTGTTATCCTGCCCTGGCCCCCAGCCCACTTTAAATCTGGCCATAAGGTTGCAGGCCCCTGTGGCCCGACTGGCTGGTTAACATGCTGTTTGGGAAAGAAGACTGTGAGTCTGGGGTTTGCTCCTTAGCCTGGGACCCTCTTCCCTGCCGCCTCCTTAAACACTTGGGGCCCCAACACTGCTTTGTTCACCTCTGCCTGCTCCAGACACCCCTAAGCCCACAGGACCTACCCCACCCCACTAGCCAGACAGTAGTGCGGAGGCTCACAGCACCCCTGACACACTTGAGCCTCCAAGGATGAGGCCATTCTTGCCTTGTGAAGACGCGGAGCAGGGCCAGTGACAGGGAAGGTGTGTAGCGGCTCGGCCAGCGGGGACTGCCCCCACCCTCTGGCCAGCCTGGATGCCACAGTGCTGAGCTCCCCCTGGGGAGGTGTTGGGGGCACAGAGGTGATTGTGGCACCGACCCCCTCGGGACTGGATCTGGAGCGAGTTTTTCATGAGAAAGTGTGTGTGTGTTCACTTTGGCAGACAAGCTGATGGAAGAGACCGAGGAGCTCTGCCTGCAGCGGGAGCAGAGAGAGGTAGGCACACGCTGCGGCCGCTCAGAAGCGCTGCCTCTGCCCACCACCTCCCTCTCTGCGGGCCCCTCACCAGCCCAGGTGGACTGGCTTCTGTTTCTGGCACTCGGGAATGCTATGGGGGAGCTGGGCACCCAGAGAACTGCCTGGAAAATCAGGTGGGCAGAGCCTGGAGGCCAGTGAGAGGCCAGTGCCTGGGGCTTGCTGTAGCTCCCTGGCCAGGACTGTATCTGTTCTTGCCAGTCCCGGGGAGGGAAGTAAAAAGGGTAGGCAACCACCTTCTAGAGACAGAGCCATCCAAAATTTTCATAAGCCATGCTGGTAAGTAACGAGCTGATGGCCACTGGGGGTGTTCACAGGAGGCTGAGGTGACCTCTGTTATTCATAGAGGGGTTGGATGATCTCAGCAGTTCCTTCTTTCTCTAAACATGGATAATACCACCTTGGCCTGAGGCAGCCTGTGGGGTAAAGGAAACTCTTGCCTTATTTGAGGGCGGGGAGTGGCTGAAGTCAACTCGATTTGTTCATTACCTCCCCTGACTGGCAGGGTAGGGTGGTGGTTAGTGGTGTGGACTCTGGAGCCAGGCTGCCTCTGTTTTCTATTGGACCTTCACCACTTCTAGCTGTGTGACCTTGGGCAAGTTGCCACACCTCTCTGAACATCAGTGTTCTCACCTGAACACCAAGGATAACAAATGAATCCATCTTATTAGGGATGTTGTGAGGGTTAAATGAGATGTTACATATCAAGTGCTTGGCACCTAGTTCGTGCCAGTGAATTTGTGTTTGTTCGTGTTACGAACATGTTGTTCGTGTTACGAACATGTTGTTCGTAAGCATGGGCCCATCCTGCCGGTGAACTGCCTGAGGTGCCCACAGAGGACAGCCACTTCTCTGCCCAGTTCTTCCTTGTCTTCTCCCAGGCAAGTCACAGGCCTGGGGCCACCGGCTGCGGCTCGGTGCCTGCCTCTCGACCTGACTCTTGCTAACGCCTCACCCTTCCCAGCTGCCCTTCCCTGGGCTCTGCAACTCCCGTCATGTCCCCACAGTACCCCAGACAGTCCCAGGGCCTGGCACCACGCCGGGCCCAGGTGGCATGCTGGGTAAATGCTTGTGGAATGACTCCATGAATGGACATTTTTGATTCTTGTGATTTTACATTATACCTTGACCTGAATCCAGTTGGACAATCTACCCTCGTTTTTTTTCTTCCAAAATTTTACCAGATATCCCTGCCCATTCTTCCAGCTGGATTTCAGAATCCTTTTGTCAATCAATAACAACAGCAAACAAACCCAAACAAACAAAACGCCAACACCTGTTGAGGATCCGTGTTAGGATGGTGTGGGTTGGAGGTCTGGCATGGCGACAGTGCCCAGCCCTCTCCCACCCAGCAGCGTTCAGGCCTCCGTGTCTCCAGGCTGTCGTTCTAGGTCCTGCAGGAGAGTTTTGACATTTATTTTCATACAGTTCTGTCCATTTTGAGAAGGGAGACTTTGTCAGCAATGTAAAAGACAGGTGATTCAGGGAGCCAGGGGATGGGATGGGTGACAGGCAAGCCACTGGCAGGGACAGACACAGACTTACCCATCAGAGAGGCTAAATCTGGGGCAGCAGTCAGCCAGAGGAAAATTTAGACACTCTATCTAGGTCTTTAGACAGGAAATGAGGACAATGGAGACCCACAGCATGCAGCCCTTGCTTAAAGCCATAATGTTGAAGGAGAGACGCCTGTCAGCTGAGGACTCCCTGGTCTTTTAGTACAAAATGTGAGTGAGATTCCCTCGGGCACAGCTGGGTCCCACATTGACGGCTGCTCTGGGTGGACAGGAGAGAGGACTGGTGCCGGTTCAGAATCCTGTGCCAGCAGCTTGTTCTAGATCAGGAATAGAGCTGAGTCAATGTGGAGGTTTCTCCTTCCTCAACTTGCTCATCCGTATAATGGGTCTGCCTGTCCCCTGCACCTTTCGCACGTCCACGCCAGGTCTTGGAGATGGTACCCTGCACCACTTAGAAAGGCATCTGGGGCAGTGGCCCAGTGATGAGATAAAGATTCTCTGGTCTCTAAAAGGCAGCCTGGTGTAAAGGAAGACTCAGAGTCTGGAACCAGGAGGCCCAGATGAGAGCTTTTGTCACTGACTGTGTGCCCTTGGACAAGTTAAGCTCCCTGAGCTTCAGTTTCTCTGTGATGCTCCGATAGGAGTAACGGTGGTGCCCGCCCAGCTCCTGGGTGGCTGTGAGCTCAGTGAATGGAAGGCAGGGGAGTGCTCTGTGGACTGGTAAGACCCATGCCAATGTGCAGCATGTGTGTGATGGTGCAGCCCTGACATCTCCATGTGGCAGAAAGGGCCTGGCACTCTGGGCACAAGCAGATCATGCAGGGGCAGTGCATCTGCCTGGGGCCAGGAGGCCATGCCCTTCCTTGGGCATAGGTCCCTCTAGTATCCTTGGCTCCCTATGGCCTCATCTTTCTTATACCCTGGAGAAGGGCAGCCTGCCTACCTTTCGTTTTGGGGCTGAATTGTGAGAGCTCAGCTTTGCGTATGGCTGGGCACTTGGGAAATCAGAGATGCCCAGAGCCAGTCAGGCAGGGTTCTTGCCACCTGGGAAGAACTGCCCACTTCAAGGTGAAGCTCTTTGCTGACCTTCCTGATGGCTGTTGAGTCTGATTCTACGATGGGCAACTCACTACCTCTGGAGGTAACCATTGCAGTGTTGCTCCCTTATTTGCAGTATTACTTCCTTTGGTTGATCTGGAATTTGCCTTCTAGTGACTTCTTTCTAACCTGATACTCGTACTGCAGTGTGAGTCAGGTCCAAGAGTCAGAAGAGCTATGGTGAAAGGCTTTAGCTGAAGGAGCTATTGGCTGACCTCCGTCCACTACAAACATTTCTACCATCCTAGGTGGCAGGAACAGAAGGTTCTGGCTGCGCCAAGTTTATAGGGTATAGGTTGCACTCTGATCATCACTCTCAGGCTATACCTGGACATCAGCTTTATTAAGAATCATATGGGTGAAATGAAAGGTGGAAAGCAGGGAGCCACCAGGACGGAGATCTTCTTTTTCCTCTTTGTTACATAACCTTTTACTAATGGTAGAAATTGCTCTCCTTATACAAAACTTGGAAAACAAACTTTATTCTTAATCCTACAGTTAATAGCTACTATGAACTTTTTGGTGTTTTTCTTTTCAGCTTTTTAAAAATACACATTATTCTTATATATATTTTAAACATAACAGGATCATATCAGATAGTCAGTTTTACAGCCTGCATTTTCACTTAGTGACCATGTACTTATTTGTCCTATCTGATGTTTCATTTAACTAATCGTATAATTTTGGACATCTGGGCTGTTTTTACTGTCATAAATTATGCCACAGTGAACGTCCTTGTGCATAAATTCTAATTATTTCTTTAGGATAGATTTCTATAGGTGGAATCACTGAGTCAAAAGGCAAGAACTTTTAAGACTCCTAATGCCTATTTTGCCAAATTGCTTTCCAGAAAAATTGTATCTATTTACACTCCTGCCAGAAGTGTATGGACATTTCCATTGCATTTAAATCATTGATTTTATCTATTTTCAATTACGAAAAGATGCCCCAATGTAATAGTAAGGACAGGGGAACATTTGTAAGTTGGAGTGTTGGAGAATGGGGCTCTCCAGGAAGAAGTCAAGGTTGTGGGGTGGTGTCCTCCAGACAGGTCCTAGGTGACCTGCTCTGAAGCAGCAAGAGCCAGGTGCCTATGAGAGTCAGGGGCCCTGTGAGTTTTCAAGTCTAAGCTCAGGGATTCCTGCAGCCTGTAATTGCCCCAGGCCCCTAAAAAAACTCTTCCCCAGAAGGCAGAGGCTGCCAGAGAGAGGAAATAAGTATTTTGAATCCGAGGCCACAGAGAGAGTTGTTATCATTAGCAATACCATGTGCCAGCTGTTGAGAATACAGTGTTCCCTCGCCACTTCGCGCTTCATGTTTTGCGGCTTCAGTGCTTCGCGGGTTTCCCCAAAATATTCATCAAAAAATAAAAATGAAAAAATACAACCATGTCGGCAGCCACATGGCGGAAAGGAGCGTTGTGTCATGTGGATGCGCGAGAGAGAAGGATCCCTGCATGTCAAACAAAGAGATGAGCTGGCTCAGAGTCCATCCCACGGGCTCTCATAAAGGCGCGTGATGGGTTTCCGGTGCGACATCGACCCATGAGAAAATTCCTAGGGGCAAATCCTACTTTGCGGTTTTTCAGCTTTCGCAGAAGGTTCTGGTCCCCATTAACGGCGAAAAACGAGGGGTCACTGTATATTGAAATAGATGTTTTCAAACTTTTTGAAACTCTGAACTGTTGTTAAAAAGGGAGAGGCCTGTGAGAATGAAATTTTACTGATAATTTATATTATATCTCTGTATGCAATAGAGATATAATAGCACACAACCCCAACGTATTAGTGGCTCTGAACGGCAAACATTTCTTTGTCACTCAGCTGCATGGGTCAGCTGGGGGCTCTGCTCCATGTCTCCTCTTAGGGATCCAGGCTGATGGAGCCTCCACCATTTGCAGCAACACTGGCTGCCATAGCAGGGGGAAGGGGACATCGCATGCCGTGCCATCTCTGTAAGGGCATCTGCCTGGGAGTGACACCTCTGCTCACACTCTATTGGCTTTAGCCAGTCCCATGGGCCACCCAGCTTTTGCAGGTACATTGTGGTCATGCAGTGTGCCAGGAGGGGCATCAGAATAGAATGCCAGTGGGCAGCCCCTGTGATGCCCATTAGTGAGCCACGTCAAAAGTGTCACAATGACCAGAAAAGAAAGAGCAACTTTTGGGTAAGATTAGGGAGGGAGGGCCTGGGGTTTGCAATCAAACTCTTCCCTTTCCTTCTGTGTAGCTCCTCAAAGCCAATGGCAGCCTCACTCCCTGGCGGGTTCTCATGATCCTTGAGAACAAAGCCCCTGGGTGAAAATGAGAATGTAATTTGGAGCTAGGGAATGAGAAGGTGGATCTAGAAATAATATCCACATTACAGTGTAAATGTGGAGGAACAAAGCAGTTGTCACAAAAATGCTTCTAGCTAAGATCCACTTGAGTGTACCCCCCAATACCATCTGCTATTGAGCCCCAGGAAAACAGGACCCCTGGAGGGCACATGCTTGCTGGGAAAACCCTTTTGCTTGCCAGCATTTCTGAAGGGTGTGGCCTTGGCCCCCAGGGCAGCCTGGCCTCTGGCTCCCTGTTCCCTTGGGACTGAGAAGAGGAGAAGCTGCAGCCACCTGTGCTCATTGCTTCCCAGATGCCTTGAGAAAAGTCCTATTCTTTGACTTTTGGGTTGGGAATGGCTTTTCTTTGCCACGTCTAACAGATGTGACTCCAGGGACCTTTAATGGAAATATGCACTCACCTCTTTATCCTCCAGGGCTTGAGAGCCAGCCCAACACGCCTTAGGTGAGGGACGCCTGGAATTACCATCACATCCAGTTGCAGAAAATAATGTGGGGATCCCTTCTAAACCCTGCCTTCAGTTTGCCTGATGTGTTTTAAGTGGGCCCAGCTCGCCACAGACTGCGGTTATGTTACGACTGTGCGTCACTGAGGGCCAGAGCCCTTCAGGACTTCATTTCAGGTCTGGTCCAGTGGATGCTCCAGACTCTGCTGTCCAGAAGGCCCCCCAGCTTCGAGTGGGGGTTCCCTTTGCTGCCCATGACTCTTTTCTTTCTGATTCTCTTCAGGAGCTGGAGCGCCTTAACCAGGTGCTGGAGGCCGAGAAGCAGCAGTTTGAGGAGGTGGTACAGGAGCTGAAAATGGAGCAGGAGCAGATCAAGAGGTGGTGGTGGTGCCAGGAGGGGTGGGGGAGGAAGGTGCGCCTGGGCCAGGGCGCATGGAAACCCTGTTCCTGGTCAGGCCTCAGGCCACCACCCAGGAGATCCTCACCACTTCATGACGTGGTTTGGTCTGTCTCCCCAGTGCTCCACGCCTTAGGGTGCACCCAGAAGAGCTGTAGACCCCACACTTCTGTCCACAGGCATCCCCCCCAAGCAACAAGCCCTCTTGCCTCCACATCAAACCTTCCTTACCCAGGAGAGACAGGACCAACCTGGTCTGGGGGTGCCGTTAGCTAAGACCCTCAACATTCCCTGTCTTCCCTGCACAGTCCCATTCTCACTAATGATGTTTCTTTGGATCTTTATTCCTGTGTGTAGTTTACAAACCAGTTGAACAATATAACCATTTAACAGAATTAGAATCTCTTGAAGGTAGGGTCTAGAAATTCGGATTTTTTTTTAATCTAGATTTTTTAAAAGCTCCACAGATCATTCTGATGGAGCCCATTCAGAAATTTGGAGATTCCTACTCTGGGTATGGTTGGTAATGGTGTGGTCATTGTTGTCACCATCATCATCATCATCTTTATCACTATTGATCATCAACCCAGAAAGATTTTTCTTTCTTTTTATTTTTTTTTATATCTTTTTATATTTATAGAGAGTAATTATTTTATCTTCAGTGCATATTTATTTTTATTTTACTTTTGACAGATAGAGAGAGAGACAGAGACAGCTAGAGAACCGAACTGTGGGAACTCCCCAGTTCAGCATGTGGGTCCGCATGGGCCGGAGCCGGGATTCGATCCTCGGTCCTCAGGGCCTCAAAGCGAGCGCTCAACCCGCTGAGCCGTCCTGGCTTTCCCTCTTTCTTTTTAATTGTTACATTTATTAGGGTGACATTGGTTAGTAAAAATTACATAGGTTCCAGGTGTACAACTCCACACTACCATGTGTTACAATATGTGTTCACCACCCAGAGTCAGCTTCCAGAAAGATTTTTCTTGCAACAGCCTTTTAAAAGAAGTCATTAGACATGTGTTTGGGAGAGAGAGAATCTCAGAAGATTTTACCAAGTAAATAGCCACGCACCTACTCACTTCCAGAATTGTGCCAGACCCGGGAAAAGAAAATGAATCCTTTCCCTTGAGCATCTGGGTGGGAAAACCAGACTCACACCCAGGAAACAACACAGTAATGCAAAACCAGGTGCTAGGAAGCGTGGAGCCCGCTCCCTGTGCCACAGGGGTTAAGATCCATGCTTAATCCTCGTGGGCTTGGACAGAGGTTAGATTGAGCCGGGCCTTGAAGGATATGTACGATTTGGAAAATTTGGGCAAGGGGAGAGGAAACTAGGTATAAAGGCCTGAGATGGCCCAAGCTTGTTAAGAAAGCAGCAAGGAGTTTGTCATCCCACAGAAGGGCCTCAGCCATGTCCCATGTCAGAGTGAGTGTGGGCTCGAGCAGGGGCTGTCTAGGCAAGACCAGGACCTCATTGTTCCCCCAGTGTGTCTCCGCCTGTGGGGTGGCCCTGGGTTTATCTGGACTGACAGATGCATGAGTACCTGGACCAGTGACTTCAACCCCACCTCACTGAGATCTCTTCTTAGCCCTGATGCCTACACCTGCTGTCATGACCTAGCCATGCAGAGGGGCTGGCCTTCCAAGGACCCCTCTGAGTCCTATTGGGAGGTGAAGCAGAAGCTACTGTGTACAAAGGAAACTGGGAGGGTTGGGCACGGCCATACTCATACCTTCTGTCTCTGCAGGGAGCTAGAACTGACTGCAAGATGCCTCAAGGGTGTGGAACAAGAGAAGAAGGAGCTGAGACACCTCACAGAGTCCCTGCAGCAAACACTGGAGGTGAGGGGCCACTGGTGGGCTGGTTGACCAGGAGGCAGGCGGGTTACTTGGGCCACGTGATACTGTCTTTTCCAATAGTGTTTCCCAGAGGGTTATCTACAAGGGGAATGGGCACTAAGAGGAACTGATCTAAGGCTCTCTTCTCTGGGCTGCTGGGAACTTCATCCAACACATCAGGCCTGAAGCAAGACCCAGAAGGGCAAATTCAAGTTTGCCCTTGCCTTGTTATGACCGTGACCTCCGGAAATCTTCCTTTTTTAGTGCTTATATTTTTATACCAGATGGACAATTGATTAGGATGGGTGGCAGGGCCACCCACCACTTCCTTCTTGTGGCTCATTCACTTAGCTGCTCCAGGGTGAAATTGAGCACGAAGGGAAATCAAATGCCAGGTCACCTCCATTTGATGCCACATAAACTGAGGGAGAGGAGGAGGTGGCATGTGTCAAGGACGAAAGTGCTAACTCTCTAGTATGGCATGCAAGTGCAAACTCTGGCCCTAGCCTCTCGTCCTCCCCTGCAGCCCCCTCTCCCTCCTGCCGCTCCTCTGCACCCTGTGTAGACCCCCAACCCCTACTCCAAACCAGTGAGCTTACATGTCCAAGGAAGTCAAACTCATCCTCCACACCTTTGCCCACAGAATGTCCTTTCACCTCTTCTCTGCCTGGAGAACTCTTTTATCCTTTTCTACGACTCAGCTCAGACATCACCTTAGTCTAGGGTGACCAGACGTCCCGCTTTTGGCGGGACAGTCCCGATTTTTAACCATTTGTCCTGCATCCCGCGGCGTTTTAAAAAAGTCCCGATTTTTAGAAAGAATGCATGACAAGCTAGGGAACAGCGGGAGATAGACCAAATTTTTAATTAAGAACCCCCTCTCCCCCGGTCAATGGTGTCCCGCTTTACCAATGTTAAAATCTGGTCACCTTACAGTCAAGCTGCCCTGATGCTTTGAGGCAGGAATTTGCTCTGAGCTCTGGGCTCCCACTGCACTTGTACATCTGTGGTGGCACTTAACGAGGTTGTGTTTTCCAAACTGTGAACTTCACTAGACTGTGTCTTAAAGTCTCTCCAAGTCCAGCACATCGAGTGAGCCTGGCACGTTGTGGGGACCGTAATGTTTTCTGAATTCATGAACTGCCTGGCCGACCAAAAGGCTTTCTATTCTCCCTCTACTGGGGTTTTGTTTGTGGTGCCTTTCTGGTTTGTCTTTCTCCGTTGCACACCATGGCAGGTGGCTCCCATGGATAGTTTCAACTCCAGAATTTCTGGGGAGGACAAGATCCCAATCTGATCAATGGGGAGAACATAAACCTGCTCTGGGCCTGGTCCCGTTGGGTGTTTTTCACATGAGCCCAACAGAGTCCCTCACTTGTCTCTGGAGGAACAAGGACAGAAGGTCATGTGCCCTGGAGTCTTGGGTCCTGGTTGTTGTAGGTTCTGCCTCCACTGGGAGCCACAGTGGGCTCCTCCTTGACTTCCGTGATGGAAGGGAAATCTTGCCTTGTTGTGAAGAAGGAAATCTTGGTTGGCTCTTTACTTCAAGGGAAGAATGGAAACATTTCAGGTGTCCCTCGTAGAGGACTGGGAGCGGGGGCCCCACCCCCTGGAATTGGAAGGCAGGTGAGGGCAGTCATGGTGAAGAACCTGAATTAATCTCCGTCTCTTTCTTCTCTCACTTCTTTCCCTCCCTCCATGCCAGGAACTCTCCATAGAGAAGAAGAAAACTCTGGAAATGCTGGAGGAGAATGAGAACCAGCTGCAGACACTGGCCAATCAGAGTCCTCAGGCCCCTCCCAATGGGGGTCTCCATAGCAACCTAAGGCAGATCGAGGAGAAGATGCGGCAGCTCTTGGAGGAGAAGCTCCTGGCAGAGAAGCGGTGAGGATCTTGGGACTCCTGAGTCCATGACTGGCTTTAGGGATTTCTCATTTTCCTGGACACCTAGACTCTGGAGTTCTCATGCATTGACTAGATAGGTCACTCATTTCCTTTTGGCTAGGACTCAGGTTCCCCACCAGGCAAATGGGAAGAGACAACCCAGAGATGGTTCTAGATTATTATCTCTTGCAATCATGTGAACCATACAGAGAATCATTAGGTCCACATAACAGTGCTTTGTGGCTGGCTGGGCACGTCCCCTTAGCCCCTCTGTACAGGTGAGGAAAGTGAGCCTTGGAGGAGTTCTAGGACTTCCTGAGGTCATAGGACTCCGGTCTTCTGACTCTAAGGCAAGCTTGTCCAACCCACAGTGCTTGGGCCCCACGCGGCTCACGATGGCTTTGAATGCAGCCCAACACAAATTCATAAACTTCTTTAAAACATTATGAAATTTTTTTTGCAACTATTTTTTTTAGTTCACTAGCTATCATTAGTGTTAGTGTATTTTATGTGTGGCTCAAGACAATTCTTCTTCCAATGTGGCCCAGGGAAACCAAAGGCTGGACACTCCTGGTCCAAGACTGGGGTTCCCCTCACTGACCATACCGCCCCTCTCATGACCTGTGTGACAGGACCCAGAAAGTTCTGGGGCCCCTGAAGGCTGAGTCCCAGGGTTTCTCTGGCCAGGTCTCTACGAGGGGCTGCCCTGCCACTGGAAGCCCCCATGGTGAGCGAGCTCTGACAGCTTGCGTCTTTTGCCCTGGGCAGGATGAAGGAGAACGAGGAGCGCTCGCGGGCCCTGGAGGAGGAGCGTGAGTTCTACTCGAGTCAGTCCCAGGCCCTACAGAACTCGCTGCAGGAGCTGACGGCCCAGAAGCAGCAGGCTGAGCAGGAGCTCAAGGTACCTCCCCTCACCTGGAAACTTCCCGCAGTCCGTGGGCTGTATCTGGCCGCTGCCTGAATTACCGCTGCCAAGCTGAACAGCCAGGTGCAGGCAGCGGAGCCACCCTGAAGGGAAGCAGTGGGCCTGCCACTTCTGTGGGCATCGTTGCTGGCTGTGGGGCCAAGTTCAGGCCATCTGGTGGGGGGCCTAGAATACGAGGCAGGAGGTGGTAACTTCCAGCCACATCCAGAGGCAAGAAAGCCTCCTTGAGTCACAGGTGATCAGGGAAGGCATCCAGGGTAGATGGCAACTGCTCCCAAGAGCCCCACTTCTCTCCCTTCCTCTCCCCTCAGGCTGAGGTGAAGGTCCGCATGGACCTGGAGAGGCGTCTGCGGGAGGCAGAGGGGGCCTTGCAGAGCCTGGAGCAAGGGCTCAACTCCAAGGTGCGGAACAAGGAGAAGGAGGAGAGGATGCGGGCTGACGTGAGCCATTTGAAACGTAAGCCCTGCCCTCCGGGACCTGGCCCCTCAGTCCTGGAGCTCAGCCCCAGCCCGAGTCCAAGCCCCATGGAGCCCAGAACAGGGCCTGGAACCCCACACAAGGCATGAGATGCTTGTAGAAACGGATGGAGTTTCTTCTCCAGACTCCTGCCTGCAGGCATCTCCTTTGGGATCTGGGGTGGGAGGTGGAGGGAGAAAGCCTGCACTTTTGACCCCTCCAAGGGATGGGGTCAGGGTGCTTCTTCAAGCCCACCATGGTCCTCGGGAGGGGTGGGGGAGGGCGGAGGGAGGACGCAATGGCCCTGTGGCCGCAGGGTTCTTTGAGGAGTGTATCCGGGAGAGGAGCTGGGTCCTCAGAAGGGGTGGGGAGGGGCGGGGGAGGGTGGAGGGAGGACGCAGTGGCCCTGTGGCCGCAGGGTTCTTTGAGGAGTGCATCCGGAACGCGGAGCTGGAGGCCAAGATGCCGGTCATCATGAAGAACTCCGTGTACATCCACAAGGCGGCCACTCGCCGCATTAAGAGCTGCCGCTTCCACCGGCGCCGGTCCAGCACCTGGAACGACAGTGAGTATGGCCGTCTGAATGCTCAGTGGGGCAGGGATGGTCACAGGCTGTTGGTGACAGGGCAGGAAGAGGGCAGAGTGGGGAGTGGGAAGGCCTGGCCCAGCTCTGAGGTCAGACTGTGTGGTCTTGAACCTGCTCCACCAGCCTTGGGCTTCTCCCAGGGTTAGGAAAGCCCATGTGGGGGAAGAGGGTGGGAGGAGCTCGGCCCGCTTGTCATGCTGAGGCCAGGAAGGGGCCCAGCTGCATGTAGACACTTGTTTTGTTGTTGGGGAGTGGGTGGGCCGGGACCACCGCCCTGTCTTGTGCCCACTGTACCACTCTGTGCCCGCCACTCTCCTGTCCTGATGAACGAGGAGAGTGGGGATTGGGGATAGGCCAAGCCCTGACAGAGGGAGGACTGCTCACAGGCCCCTGTCTCCCCAGTGAAGCCCTCCCAGTCCTTCATGACCTCCCAGCTGGAAGCCAACAACATGGAAGAGCTGAAGGAGGTGGCCAAGCGGCTGAGCCGAGACCAGCGCTTCCGGGAATCCATCTACCACATCATGGTCACTCAGCCTGGACCACCCTCGGCACTTCCCAGGGGTGGAAAGTGATGGCCTTTCCTCCCTGCCTCCCAGGCCTTTCCTGGGTCAGGGATGGGAAGGGGCAGCAGGGGCTGGCTGACTACCTGGCTTCTCTCAGCCCCCCTCTGGGCCAGTGTTCCACCTCAAAGGGCAGGGATGCTGCCTCCCTCACCCCACCCAGACCCTGGCCTTGGCTGTTTACACCAGGCCTATGCAGGCCCGCGGTGGGGGCCGCCTGGTTGTCGTGGTGAGGTCAGGAAGGGGCCTGGTTGCGTGTGGACACTTTTGTTGTTGGGGAGTGAGTGGGGTGGGCAGGGACCACAGCCCTCTCTGTACCCACTCTACCTCTCTGTGACTGCCACCCTCCTGTCCTCAGGTGTGAAGGCCTCCCCATTCTACCTTGACACCTGCTTCCTCCGGGGCTTCTAACCCTCCCTTTGCTTCAGAGACCCATAGACATCACTCAGTGAAGGGCCCTCACTTGTGGGGTAGGGAAGAAAGGGCCCTAGCACAACAGCTCTGGGTTCACAGTGCACCATACCACCCTAGTACCACCTTTCCTGCGGATGGGCCCTGGCTATGGGACCACCTGCTCACTCCCCTCTTCACGTGAACCCACCCACCTGCAGCCTCAGCACCCTATGAGAGTGATGTGACCCCAGTACACACCTACATTCCTCCTGCAGATGTACCTCAGACCCTGGGCCCTGGTTGAGCCGGGGCAGCAATGCTACTGAGAGCCCTCCCAGAGGACGTGTAGCAAGTCCGGGAGGGGACCGAGGTGGCCCTGGCTTCTGCACTCTTCTGGTTGGGAGGCGAGGCAGCTCCCTCTGGCTATGGAGGCGCAGCTGCCTGAGCTCCAGTCACCCTGCGGCCCCCTCTCCCTGCAGAGGCTTTACCCAGTGAAGCAATGTGCCCATGAACCCTGGGAGATGGGGCCTGGGCCTAGGAAATGGCCACGAGCCATTGGTTGGCCTTGTGTCATCAGGTGAAGCTGAAACATCTATGTGTAGCTTTTGGGGAAGACCACCACCCTCCATGGGACTGAGGGCTGTGGGGTGTGCCCCTGACCCATGGAAGGCAGTCTGCCCAGCTCTTCTCCCTCTAGGCCCACCCTCCAACGCTCCCTGAGTCTGCTGGTCTCTTCAGGGGGGCTATCTGGGGTCAGGGTGCTCAGGGACACTGGTGGTAAAGGTGCTGATTCTCTGCTGCTTGGAAAACTGACCGAGGAGCCCAGTTTGAGGGGTGGACAGGTGGCTGCAGGGTAAGTCCCCGCAGAGGCGCAGGTCCCTGGAGACTTGCATGGGACTGTTCTGAGGGAAGAAGAGTGTTGATGACTCAGATCTCGTGCTAGACTAGCCACCAGGCTGCGTTTTACTGTTCTGCGCTCAGCCATGCCTGGTGAAAGGCATCTCCATGTTCCCTCAGTGGAGGGTGGACTTCGATGGCTTCAGCGGGTCTCTTCAGAGTCTAGGTGGGGACAGTGGTGGAGGTGCTTCAGAAGCAATGAATCTGAAAAGGTTGAGCCTAAATATAAAATCTTTAAACATGTAGAAACCTGCATAAACCTGGAAATCATTTATCTAATGTTATGAAGGAGGGACTTTGAAATGAGAGATTTGTAAAATCGAGATTACTATTTTATTTTTTATTTTTTTGTTTTTTGAAGAATTAAACTAATCATAGTTTGCTCTTGAAGAAAGATCTTTTGGAAATTTTCAAATGGGCAAGCATGAACCAGAAAAAGTGCTTTTCCCACGCCCAGTCGCCAATCCCTAGTTCCTTTTCACCCAGAATTTACCGTGTCTCTGGCAAGTGTGGGTCATCTTCCAACAACTGGTCAGTTTGTAAGTACTTATTTATTAAAAACTCATTATGTACCTAGCACTGTAAATAGAAAAAGAGCAAAATTCCTATATGGGAATATGTAAAGGTAGAAATATATTAATCTGATTTGTTTTTCTAAACAAAACAAAACGTATTCCTTGGCCAATTAAATGTGTTTACTGCAGCACTCTTGTGGTGTGGTCATTGCTAGAGAAATGTTGCCCCCTTCAGGCCAAACTTGGAATGACAGGATCGCCTGTTTGTAGACCTCGCAACATGGTTTCTCTACATGTGAGGAAGTACTCCCCACTGCTGCACCTCCTGGGAGTGGCTTCTTAAGAGTTAACTGAAAAAATCTGGTGTTCCTGCCCTGCGGTCCTGGCTGTCCCATGCAACAAGGACTACCAGCTGGATATTCTGATTTGGGCATGGACCAAAGGGACAGAGCAGACTCTACCAGTGAGAGTTGCCTCAGGGCCCTCTAGTTTCATTATCCCCATTGGAAATGGACGGTTTTACTTGCTCCGATGAGGAGAGGTTTATGCTTTGGTTGCATAATTGTAGAAGGAAGAGCAAGAAGTGGTAGTGACTGGATTCTCCCATTTGGTTTGTTTCTTCTTGGGATGGATCATCTGTCATCAAGCTGGGACTGTCCTGGTTTGTGCAGTTTTCCTAGCATAATTATTAATGAATTCCCCTTTTGCTATCATAACTGCCCCAGTTTGGATGCTAGTTCCAGGGTCAGCCTGGTTGGAGTGTTTTTCCCCAATGATATGCTAATGGTGAAGCAGGAGATCTGAAACACCCTTGGGTTCTGAGCTACCCTCCAGCTCTCAGCTCCCAGCTCCCAGCTCCTAGCCCCCAGGAAGGAGCCACCGCTTGTATTTGTCTCTGGAGGATGCAATTCTTGGCCCCCACCCATCCTATTTCACCCAGCTCCACATGACCTGGGCAGCCTGTGGGTGCACAGGTGCAATCCAAGTGAAATTGGGAGCCCGCCTTAAATCATGATGGTGGAACAGAAACTTGCTCAAGTCTCAGCGTGTGTCAGACTTGGTTTAACCACAAGGTAGTACAGCAAGGGAGCTCTCTGGATTCCTCAGAGAAAAGCCAGCAGCCCCTGGGAAAACTTGTGCTTCTGCAGTGAGCCAGGATGAAGATGCTCAGACCCCTAGGCCACTGCCCGGTCTCCGTAAGGGCTCCCCAAAGTCAGGGGGGAGGGTTGCTGATTTATCTCACCTCACCCCTATTGAACAAGGCTGAAGCGATGTCGTTTGCAAGGCTTTGGGAGAGGATACAGTGGTTAACACTTGAAAACAGACATCCACAGCAACTGGGAGAAACTGAGTACTCAAACTTCCAAGTGGGTGTGTATGGGTGTGGTGTCAACAAACGTTCCAGATTCAGTTCCTGCCTGCTTACCCCATGTCCCCTTCCATTCCCTAGCCTTGGACTTGCACCCATGGCTACCAACTCCTGTGACCCAGAAATGAGCTCCTGCCTCCATCCGGCGGGGTTAGAGGTGTTCGCAAAAGGTTAGGAAGCACTCCGAACCCACGAATCCTGGCGGCTGCAACTGTCACTAAATGCGTTAGTGTAGTTTGGCATTCTGTGTATCTTGGAGTGAGACTGGGTGAGGCAAGAAAGTTGGGGGAATCCAGGTGGCTCAAAGTCTCAGCCTCAGGGGCTCCAGGAGATAGCCAGGCACTAGCAGAGCCAGCTGCCTTTGGGGCACATGCACTCTATGAACTCTGCCTTGCTTTCCTTCCTTGGAGGATCTGACACCTGCCCTGGAGCTGAGAGTCCTGCTAGGAACAGACTCAACCTGCCCTGTTATCCTATAGCTGATGGGCCTTGAGGGCCACAACCATAAGGAGAACCTTTCCTCTTGCAGAGCAGGGACCTCATTGACTAGAAGTCAAGGGGAAGAACTTGTCCCCACTGGGCCGGCTGCTGCAGGTGGAAGGGGGCTGGGGAGATGAAAGGGTGTGGGACTTAAATGGTGACAGGTCAGGCCCCCAGCTTTGCCATTTTCCAGGTCTGAGGCTTTTGAAAAGTCACTCTTTACAATATTTTATTTATTTATATATTTTTTATTAGGTAGGAGATAAATTTCTTAAATCTCAGGAGGCTGCTCAGAGTCTTTGCAGTTTTGAAGTTCTGTGATTGGGGAACTTGCAGCCACGGTATCAACAGAACTGTGGCTTTTGCTGACAGTGTTCATCAAGAAGATACAGTTCTCAGGAAGAACATTCTGGCTCAGGCTGAATTCAGTGGTGTGCCATTGTCAGATGGGATGAAAAGAGAAAATTTTAGTTTTGAGATGAGAACAGGAAAGATAACCAGTTTGTCACCACAAGGTAATGGTGACTGATTAAGGTCGCTTGAAAGGCTTTCCCCGGAAAGGAAAGATGCCAGTTCTTGTTTTCACCCTGGTGTCTGAGGCCAGCTGTCAGCATCACTTCCATCTCCCTTTATCCAACAAATATTTACCATGATTCTGTTGCATGAAGTCAAACACCTCCTACGTACTGATCCCTATCACATTGATGTTCTTTATTGTAAAATATGCATAATATCAAAGTTACCATTCCAACCTTTTTTAAGTGTACAGTTAAATAATGTTGGGCAACCAAGCTCTAGAACTCTTCATCTTGCTGAACTGAAACTCTACACCCATTAGGCAATTCCCTATTTCCCCCTGTCCCTAGCTCCTGGCTGCCCACATTCTATTTTCTGCTTTTATGAATTTGACAACTTTAGATACCTCATAAAAGTGACTTGTACAATATTTGCCTTTTTTTTATATATCTTTTTATATTTATAGAGAGTAATTATTTTATCTTCAGTGCATATTTATTTCTATTTTACTTTTGACAGATAAAGAGAGAGACAGAGACAGAGACAGCTAGAGAACCGAACTGTGGGAACTCCCCAGTTCAGCATGTGGGTCCTGCCTGGGCCGGAGCCAGGATTCGATCCTCGGTCCTCGTGGCCTCAAAGCGAGCGCTCAACCCGCTGAGCCGTCCCGGCTTTTCCCCTTATTTGCCTTTTTTGTGACTGGTTTATTTCTCTTTGTGCAGGGTCCTCAAGGTTCATCCATGGGGTAGCAGGTGTTGGAATTTCCTTCCTTTTTAAGGCTAAATAATGTCCTATCATTTCCTTTTAAAAGGAGGAAGTGATTTAAATCTTATTTTGACAAACTGTTGGCCAATGGCAAGGGCCCTACCTGTCTGAAAGGATAAGAGAGTCAAAGCATCTGGAGGGTAGGAAGTGGGGAGTGGGTCCTGTGCTTGCTTCCCTTTTCCCAGGTTGTTCCTGATAATGGCCTTGTGATAAGAAACGCTTTGGTGTTACTTCTTCCTTCTTCCAGCAGATGGCAGCATGATCTGAGCTGGGCCTGCAAATTCCCCTGGGAAAGTGAGCTGAAGCGCCCAGAGAAGGGAGGGCTTTGTGACACTACCGCGTTTCTGTGTTATTGGTGTTGAATCTCTCAGTTGTTCTCTCCTTTAAGATATCAAACAAAAGTCTACACTTCAACCACCATTTATTAAGAATCCATTATATACCAGGTACTTTCACAATGATTTCTCTTTTTTTGTCCTCACAACATCCCTCTCTTTGATTTATATAATAGATAACTGAAACCCACAGAGGTTAAGGGACTTGCCCAAGGTCATACAGCTTCTGAGTTGGAGGTTCAGGTATTTGAGTTCAACGCCAGTGTTCTTTTTAGCATATGTAAATATGCAAATATTTATACATTAATGCATAAATTATGAACCAGGTAAATTATTTTAAGTTTGTTTTCTCCTTCCCTGTCTCCCTCCCTCCCTCCTTTCCTTTTCCTTCCTTTTTTTCTTCCTTCCTTCCACAGATATACTGAACTCCTCTATCTTATAGGCCCCCAAAATCTCTATTCAGATCTTTCCTATCATGGGCTCTTAAGGGACTGACTCAGCTATTTGGTAACTGACAGCTTCCTGAGAGTTCGTCCTTTCTGAAAGGCTGGCTAGTCCAAAGCAGCAGGGTCTGAGGATTGGAGCTTCTCACCCTAAGTACTTTGCAAAACCACCAGGCCTTTTCTTGCTGCCTCCAACCACCTCTAGGTGGCAGTCTCTTGGCCTTCATATTCCCTGGCCCTGCCCCATGCTCTCAGGCAGGTGTTTTCTGGAACGGAAGTATTCTCTCAGGAGATGGGCAGCCAATGAGAAGGCCTTAGGCTGGGTATCTAGAGGCCTGGGTGGCCCTGCAGAGCCAATAATAATCCAGAAAGAGGGGTTCATCACCCAGCCTCCCCTTTGTAAACTGAAGGTATAGAATGAGATGCCCTCAAAACCCTTCTCCAGTTCCTGCCATTGCTTGCGGCTGCTGGAGGTTTATTTGGGGTGGGCGTGTGATCCAGGCTGGGCAGTGAGAGGAGAAGTCTGCTGGGGGACTCCTGGAACAGGTGTTCTCACCTTTAAAAAGAGTCACAGGGAAGATACCGTCCCTTTATCTCCACTGGACATTTCATGTCTGGATATGACACATAAAACTAAGGCAGCCAACTTGTGACCATGAGGGCAGCTGGCCTGGGACCAAGCCAGTGGGCCAAGGGTAACTGAGCGGGAAGATAGCGAGGAGCGCTGGTCCTTACTGAGCTGTCACTGAGTTAACCGACACTAGGTAGGCCCTATTTCAGCACTTCTTGTCAGGGCTAAGTGATCTTTCCTTATTGGTTAGGCCACTTTAATTGAGCTGTCTGTCATTTGCAAACAAGAGCTGCTTGATCAATAGTTGCCTTAGCTTTTCCAGAGTTGTTGTGTGACCCCCCAAAGTCTAAAGACCTTTTCTTAAGAAAGTGAAAGGATTTTTCAGTCACAGACTGGGAACTAGACTTCATCTACTCATTTATTTAACAAATATTTATTGAGAACCTATAATCATATCTTAAAAACATTCTGTAACTCATCCCCCCCAACTCGATCTCTGAAGTTGAGGTGTATTTTATTTTTATTT
>PVKE010001571.1:18687-32894 GCA_004027555.1 Craseonycteris thonglongyai | reverse complement strand
AACTCCCAAAATACTTATGGAGCACGATTTTAGTAAATAAGAATTGAATAGTTCGGGGGAAGGTGGTGAATCAGATATGTTTGGCAGCACTTGTGAGATAAGTTAATACATCCAAAAATTGTATAGCTGTTTTAGGGGTCCTCCACATATGATATCTGGGTTTTTTATGGATTCTTTTGAAAAATGCTGCATTGTCAGCACTCTTGATGCCTCAGAGGATGCAAGTGCAAAGAAATGGTCATTGTCACTGTCAGTCAGAGAGGAGTCAGATTTGGAATGAGAAGTTCAAGAAATACTTTAGCCCAGTTATTTCACTTCTGGTTCCCATCTTATTATGCAGAAGAGCGATTTATGGTAAGGAGATGGGAAGGCCTACACTAAAAGGCCAGGAACTCAGGAATACATCACAGGCTTCAGGGAATGACAGAAGGGGTTCATGTGAAGAGAAGCGGAGAGTCCGAAAGGACCCAGCCTGCAAAGCTGGCCCAAGGAGGGGAGACACAGCTGTGTGCAGCAGCGGCCCCCAGAAGGGTTCCTCTCGGCACCCCTGGTGGCTACCAGGCGACCGTCTCCTCTTGCCCCTCTAACAGTTCCTAGAGTGAAGAGAGGTTGGGAACAAACTGCATTCTCCTCATTTTAGAGCTATGCGAGTTGTGGCACGAGGAGAGGAAGGGATGTCCTCAGCCAGAGAGGTGGATGGGCAGTAACTGAGAAGAGCGCCCTTGGAAGAGGTAGGGTCCAGAACACCTCTGGTTGTGATGACAGAACATACTGGCTTACAAGGCTGAGAAGGACTCTGAATCGGAGTATTAGTCCCAGGAACCAGGACCCCAGGGCCTAGAACTGGGGACTCTGCCCCTGGGATGTTGGCTTTCTCTTTGCTTTTTTTTTTTTTTTTTTTGCCTCTCTTTGTGTGTTGACCTTGCTCTTCCCCACTGCAAATATGTGGAGGGAACACAGCCGCTGGCAGCCCCTGCTTAGCGCCCCAAAGGAAAGAGAGAACTCCTTTCTCGAGGTCTCCTGTGTTCACCCCAGGAATGAACAGTCCTGCAGCTCAGGCTGTATGCCCATCACTTGGTCGAATCACTGTTGTGGGTGGGGACAATGTGGATCTATAATTGCCCAGGCAACCCACCAGTGCGAGGGAGGTGGGAAGAATATGTGCAGAGGAGGGATGCAGAAGTGTGTGTGTGTGTGTGTGTGTGTGTGTGTGTGTGTGTGTGTGTGTGTGTGTGTGTGTGTGTGTGTGCGCGCGCACACGCGCGCGCACAGCCGGCTGGGACTGTGTGCATCCCATGTGAGCATGGTTGAGGAGCCTTGGCAGCAGCAGGACCACATCCTCCCTGGGCTGCAGCAGCTTCCTGAAGCTGGGTCAGCAACAGTTGTCATGGTAACAGCCTGATGGGCGGGTCTTAAGGAATCGTGTGAGGCTGAAATGTTTTGAATATTTGCCTATAGATGAGTCCTCTCTTGCTAAGATCCAAAGAAAGACAAAACCCAGGCTATTTGAGTCTATCTCACTCTGAGTAGAGGGGTGTGGGGTTGAGTTGGGGTTCCCCCCATCTGAGGTTGCAGGGAGGGGTTGGCTATCACAGGGAAGTTGAGCAGAGATAAACCCTTGGGGGCTTCACAGGATAATTAATAACAAGAAAACTCCCATCAATGCTCCACCAGTCCTACCAAGGCCACAGGAAATGTACACTGTTGGTTTGAGATTCAGGCCCTCATCTGCCTTGTGAGCAAAGCGTCCTCTGGAGGAACAGGGGGGGGGGGCTCTTTGTGTAGACTAGAGGTGGAGCCCAGGAGAAGCCACCAGGTCCTTGCTTCTCTTATTTCTCTCTTCCAGGCCCCCTGTGGTCCAGCCAGGGGGCAGCAGACACCCTTCTGCAGTTATCTTTCCTTCCATAGCTGAATACCTCTCCCTATATTCAGTGAGGTGCCACCCCTCACCCCAGATCAAAACAGAATTCAAAAACAGAATAAGAAAAAATAACCACTCGTTCACTATTGAATTTTGTGCTCATTGTTTCTTTTGAAAGCATTGCCTCTCCCCACCCTCCTCCACCCGCAGAAAGGCTGGCAATGTTAGCACAGAGCCTGGCGCTCCTAACACTTGTGCAGTTGATTCGCTGGAGCACAAGTGAGAAGGCCCATTTGAAGAGTGGACCCTCGAAGAGAGATTCACAACCACGTAAGAGTGGAAGGGAAGGGTCTTCTGGGAGGGGGGGGCAGGGTGTCTGCAGGTGAATTGGGTAGAGCAGAGTCTAAAAATACATATAAAATTCTAAATAATTTAATCATCATCTTCTCCATCATCATCCAGCATTTTTGTCATTCAAATTACAGATAGTGGGGAAGCCAGGATGGTTCAGTGGGTTAAGCACTCACTTTGCAGCGCCGGGGACCAGGGATCGAATCCCGGCCCCAGCCTGTGCGAATTCACATGCTGAACTGGGAGCTCCCCCAGTTCAGTTCTCTCTGTGTCTCTGTATCTCTCTCTGTCAAAACAATAAAAAAAAAAATTTACAGATAGTAGTAAAGCTTGGTTGAACTTTTGTGGGTGGACTATGAGTTTTCAAGTGTTAAGTATTGGGCCTAAGAGATTGTTTGCCAGTAAGTTCCTTGGTTTGGGGGGTGGATGGCATCTCCCCTGAAGGGTAGAGTTGACCACAGCTTGGCCAGCCACAGAGGAGCGGCTGCTCCCTGGGTGCTCACTGAATCAGGCACTGGCTGCCCCCAAACGATAACCACTACTGTGAGACTCCTTGCTGTTGACGGCATACTTTCACCTCCAGTGCCTCAGTTTACCCCACCCCTACTGTCACCCCATGAGGAAACAGGGCTGGTGCTGTTAGAGTTTCCACTTTTTTTTTTTAAACATCTTTTTTTTTTTTTTTAATTATTTATTTATTTATTGACAGAGAGAGAGAGAGAGAGAGAGAGAGAGAGAGAGAGAGAGAGAGAGATACAGAGACAGAGAGAGAACTGAACTGGGGGAGCTCCCAGTTCAGCATATGGGTCCGCACGGGCCGGGGCCGGGATTCAATCCTCAGTCCTCAGCGCTGCAAAGTGAGCGCTTAACCCACTGAGCCATCCCGGCTTTGCCTGAGCGTTTCCACTTCAAAGATTTATTTTTATTGTTTTTGACAGAGATAGAGTGAAATACAGAGACAGAGATAGAGAGAAGGGGGAGGGCCCAGAACAGTCTCCATAGTTGTACATCATTGGCTTTTCCACATAGTTTCATTCCACAGGTGGGCGCGGGGCTGCACAGGGCAGGAACTGGGCCGGGGTCTCACCCCGGTGAGAACTGAACTGGGGGCACTCCCCAGTTCAGCATATGGGTCCACACGGGCCGGGGCCGGGATTTGATCGTTTGTCCCTGGGACTGTAAAGTGAGCACTTAACCCACTGAGCCATCCCGGCTTCCCCAGAGTTCCCACTTTAAAGATGAAGAAACAGAGGTCAGAGAGTGCTGGCTTCCAGAGAAGCGTGAAATCACACTGCGTCTAGCCCCGTCCACACTTCTTTCCCTAAGGAGTAGGACGCTGTGCTAGGCCAGCGTGTTGGGAAGCCGGGCCTCCTTGGCATTCCACACCTGAGACATCTGCTCTGGAGTGAGCCTGCGGCGTGTGGAGTGGACCTGCTCTGCCTGAATCTGGGCAGACAGTCTTGCTTACTCCTTCTTGGCATGATTTTTCTGGGACTCACTTTTCCTTACTAGGAGAGCGTTAAGTCGTTTTTAGATTCAGGAGAAAAGAAAAATAGGCTCTTTAAGTGAGCCCTCAGCCTCCATCAAGGAGTTCCCTACATGGGGCAGCCTGGTCCACCAGGGGAAACAAGCTGCAGTAATAGAGAGTTTGCATTTGTCTGTCCTGCAATAGGATAAGGTTGGAGAATACAGGGTCTCTGGCCAGATACCATTATTCTGTCCTTACCCTGCTCATACCATGCACTCATGACCTGCCCCAAGGTCCCACTGCCACAAAACGTAGAACCAGGGCTGAAATTCAGCCTTTGGACACAAGTCCCCATTTCTTTCCTTCCATCTCTTCTGGTCTTAAGACAATAACAAGCTGAGTCGGGAGGGATGTTCTGCAGCCTTGGTCATTCTGGGAGGAGCTTTTCATACTGAGTCTGGGTTTTCACTTGGGCTCACAGTTACATGGTGGGTGTGCTCTATACTCTGGGAGGCAGGGAGGCTTGTCACCCAAGGCAGCTCCCACAATCTGACCACAACTCTTTTCTTAGAGATTGTTACCCAGGGTAAGCTGATGTCCTTAGGTACTTCTAAGACTGCTTGAAGGAGGACATTGTTCTATATGTAACGTTCCTTCCCCCTTCTCTCCCTCATTCTCTATCCTCATTCCTCTTATTCTTCTCTCCCTCTTTTCTCCCATCCATTCACTCAAATCTAAGCAGACCCATCTCTGTGGCATGTTATCTACTGTCTCCTGTAGGATAAGGAGCACCAGAAACCAAATACTTCCCTTGAGTCCTGATGCTGAATTATTCATAGGCCTAATGCATTGCATATTTCAGAGTGATTTTTCTTCAAGGTTGTGGCTGTAAGGCTATGGGTGAAAGGATTAATGAACACACCTAACTTTCATGAAGGTTAGAAATGCTGTCAGAAATCAGACAGTCTAGGGTCTTTATTCCATGCAGCCCTAGAACAAATTCAATAAAGAAAAATTCTCTGTGCAGAGATTCACACAGCCTTGGCCTTGAGTGGATGGAACCCTGATTGCTCTGAACTCTTTAATCTGTGGATTGATGGGTTAAATGCACCAACAGACAGCTGGGCTTCACCCAACCTCTATACCCCCGTGGAATCTATCTCCCCCTTAGGTGGACCATTCAGAAAGGGGCCAGGATGCCCAGAGTTTTCTGACAGAGACACTGACTATAGATAGATGGTAAGTTCCCCAGCCCTGAAAGTAGTCACATTGGCAATGATGAGTAACCACCAGGTGTGCTGTGGGACTAGGGCAGTGTTGAACTAGGTGTCTAAGAATGACTATTCCAAGCCACCCTGTTGATTAGTTTGGAGTTCAAGATCATCCTTATACCTGAGTGTCTGGAGATTATAAAATTCAGCTAATAGAGACAATTTGGTCTCAAAGCAAAATCTGAATTTTTATTCTCCTAGATTATCAGATACTGCTTCTTAGATGCACCTGCCAACTGTGGCCAACACCCTTCCTGCCTCCTCCTCTTCATTTGCTCCCTGCAGTGCCCCACTGTTGCCACCATTCTGCCAGTGACCCCTGGAGTTGCCCCTAGCCTCTCCTACCTTCTAGGTTAAGGTGACCAGATTTTAACATTGGTAAAGTGGGACACCATTGACCGGGGGGGAGGGGGTTCTTGATTAAAAATTTGGTCTATCTCCCGCCGTTCCCTAGCCTGTCGTGCATTCTTTCCAAAAATCGGGACTTTTTTAAAACTACGTGGGACAAATTGTTAAAAATTGGGACTGTCCTACCAAAAGCGGGACATCTGGTCACCTTATTCTAGGTGGCTTTACGGAGAGGAAGTGTAGCTCATGGAGAGACCAGCAGGACTGGAGCTGGGTGGGCTGAGATTAATATCTTGGCTTCACCATTATAGCTATGTGATCTTGGGGAAAAAATCTAATCTCTATGACTTTCACTTCCTCTTCTGTAAGATAACAATGGTAAAACTCCCTATTTATAGGATTATGAGGTTTATATGAAATATAGTCATACCTTGGTACTCGACTACTTTGAAACTTGTTGGATTTGGTACTCAATGCATTTTGACACAAAATTTTTGTCCCGGTGCTCATAGTTTGTTTGGTACTTGTCACACCATCCAGAACAAATTAACGGTGAATACCAGGGTACCACTGCATTATTTCTTATGGGAAAATTTTGTTTGGAACTCATTGTTTTTCTACTCATTGTGCCTCCTGGAATCCGTTAATGATGAGTATCGAGGGACCACTGTAATGTAGATAAGGTGCCTAGTATAGTGCATTGCACATCCTAGTCTAGTGCATTGCACATCCTTCCCCAAGTCCATTATACTCTCTTTTGCCTCTTGCCCTTCACTGTGCTATGTGCTATTCCATAGACCATTCTCTCCCTGCTGTGACAGAGACTTGTACTTGTCTACTAGTGTCCATTCTTCCTTCTTAGTTTTAGCTTGACACATGGCTACTTAGCCAGAGACTATATTCTCCCACCTCCCTGGCAGCCAGGAATGGCCATCTGACTAAATTCTGGCTGGTGAAATGGAAGAAAAGTCAAGTATGCAATGTCTACAAGAGGAAGTTGTTGGCCTTCCGTGCCCTCTTTTTTCCTGGAATGTGGAAGTGGTGCTGCTGGGTTAGCTTTGATCATGCAAATGAGGAATACATCCTAGAAGCTGGCAAGGTTACATAGAAGGCAGCTGGGTCATGCGCAACCTTGTGCCCTGGACCATCTACTCAGCCTGGACCACCCACCTGCCCACACACTATTATGCAAGAGAAAAATATGTCTCAGATGTCACTTTCCCTAGGGCGCTGTCTCTGACACTCCCAGGACCGGCCCTACCTGTGAGCTTTCACCTGTGTCCTCCCTGGAGCACCTGTCATAGAGCGCTAGAAAGACTTGTGGGCTTGTCTGCACTTCTCACCAGGCTGAGAGCCCCTTGAGACAGGGACAATAATTTTACCTGCTTTCTTTTCTCAGGATCTGGAACACTCTATCAACTTTTTGTTTTTAAGTATTTACTTTATTATTTTTGACAAAGAGAGAGAGAGAGAGAGAGAGAGAGAGAGAGAGAGAGAGAGAGAGAGAAACACAGAGCCCAGAGCAGTCCCCATAGTTGTACTTGGATCGGGACTCGATCCTCAGATCCCAGGGCTGCAAAGCGAGCGCTTAACCCCTGGAGCCATCTTGGCATCCCCAAGATCTGGAATACTAGGCACTTAGTAAATGTTGAATAAATCAGTGTTAGTATCATACACTTGCAAACTGCCTTGGTTCTTGCCTAAAGGAATCGTAACCACTTCCACCTGCTTACTCCCAAGCAAAAACTGAAGAACAATTCCCGTTCTTCTCCTTCATCAAAACACACCCAAGGCTTTCTTCCATGCCCAGCCTGCCAAGCCAGACCCCCAAAGAAGTTCTCCCCAAGGGGGCTTGTTGGCTGTGGCCAAAGCACTGTCCAGTGCCAGACCCCAGTCCAGGGGAATATATGAGGTCTGTCTGCAAAAAATCTAGCCATTGTCAATTTAACAAGAATTTAGCACAACATCTATGTAAATTGGCATCTAAAGAGAGTGGACTGGAATGTGTGTGTGTGAACAACGACGCCTTCACTAGTCAGTGGGGGCACTAGATGCCATTGAGTGAAAATGTATGCTGGGAAGCCATCACATTTAAAAGATGATGAGGCAGCTGATGGCAATTCCAACAAAAGATTTTGTAGAGTGTTTTGGACAGTGAAAGAGGTGCTGGGAGAACTGTGTGAGGTCTCAAGGTGCCTACTTGGAAGGGAACTGAGATGTCATTGTTCTATGTACAATTTTTTTTTTTTTAAGATTTATTTTATTGTTTTTTGACGGAGACAGCAAGAGACAGAAAGAAGGGGGAGGGACCAGAGCCGTCTCCATAGTTGTACATCATCAGTTTTCCACATGGTTTCTTCCATTCAGGTGGGCAGGGGCTGCGCAGGGTGGAAACTGGGCTGGGTCTTCCCACATGGGATGCACACCTCAGTTCAGCATATAGGTTCTCACGGGCCGGGGCCAGGATTCAATCCTTGGTTCCTGGGACTGCAAAGCGAGCACTTAACCCACTGAGCCATCCCGGCTTCTCCACAGTATTTCTTGTACCTTGTATTTTCTTCAACAAATACCTCTATTTTTTTATATTACATGGCTGGATACTTTCTGGACAGACCTTGTATTTCCGTAAGACCCCTGTTGTGAGGAGAGCTCCACCCTAATGTGAGACTCAGTAGTGTTTTGATTAGGTCTGTGAGGTGTAGCAGGCCTTATCCTCACTAGATTATTTTTGCCTTGAAAACCTGGGCAAAAATAGAGCTTCTTGGCAAAGGTGGAAGGGGTGGTGGAGGAGAGAATTCAAACATCCAATTTAATTGGAAAAGGTGTGCAAATCCCTTTGTAATTTGTTTTCAACTTACACACAGCCATGGAGGGGCTGCTTATGAATCCGGTGGGGCAGCCTGGTGGGTTTCTCTGGTCACTGTGTAAATTGAACTCTGCGCTGTCCAATGGACCCAGGCCTTGGCTGCCAACTCTGAGAGCTGGGGCCCTGGCGCCGGGCCAGCCTTTCCTTGAAGACACTTCCTAAGAGCACTGGCCTTGGCAGCAATTAGATGCTGCCGCTTTTCATTAGTGCTGTCTTCTCTTTGCCAGATCTCTCTTGGGGGTTCTTTGTGTAGACGGAGGCTCTCCCTGAGGCCTGAAGGTCGAGAAGGCAGTTTACCTGCCTCCTCACCATTCACCTCAGCTTCGGGGACCGAATGCACAGCATCGTCCACACCCCCAAACCAACCTCCAAGCATGCACAGTTGTGACGCGATGGCTCAAGGGGTTCAGAAACCCCATCGGCACCCCTGAGTCACCCTCTTCTTGGGGTATAAGTACTTTCATAGGGATTGAGTTTGCCTCAGAGCAGGGGGCTGTGTCCTTTAAGAAAAGTGAGAATGAAGCTTTTGGCAAGAAGCAGCCCTTCACCTCAGAGCAGGGCATTCAGCCCCCACATTTGTCTCAGGCATGTCCTCTACTGTGACCAGGAGATTGTGGTGGTTTAACTGTCCCTGGTGTTCACATCCGAATCCCACCCATTGGAGGGGGACATAAAGGGCTGAGCTTCCTCAGGCACAGACTCGGATGGGCCATGCTCAGATCTCCTCCCTAATGGAACATGGTGGAAGGTGGGGTGGGAAGGGAGGCCCCCTCAAATCTGCCATCAAGTACGGTGCCCTCTGGGGCCGCTAACCCCCTAGGCTCCCTCCTCATGGGTTCACGTTAGTGTTGATGCAAGGTCACTGTTCCAAAATTCATGGTCACCTTACACGTGTTCAGGTGACAAAGCATATGGAAGTCATAAATCTTTGTGGTTTTTAGCTTTAAAATACTCAATATATGAGAGCAAGCTGATAAAATTTACCTCCACTGTAATATGTGTTACATTAGACGTATCTGGATAGAACCAGTTCTGTGTAGTCACATGGTATCTCCCCTCCATCATTTTTTTTTTTAAGAATTATTGTTTTTTTGAGAGATGGTGAGAAAGAAAGAGAACGGGGAGGGCCCAGAGCAGTCTCCATAGTTGTACATCATTAGTTGTGACATGGTTTCATTCCACACGGGTGGATATGGGGCCTCGCGGGGCAGGAACTGAACCAGGGGCCTCCCGCGTGGGAGGTGAGAACCTTTGCCTCCATCCTGGCAGTTACCAGTTGCGCCGCAGTTCAGCACGTGGGTCTGCACAGGCTGGGGCTGGGATTCGATTCCCGGACCTCACGATTGTAAGGTAAACACTCACCCTGTTGAGCTTTCCCGGCATCTTTTCCTCCATCATTCTTGACCTTACATACACACATGCTTGTTTTTCACCCAGTGTGCATTGAAATGGAAGAGTGCTCAGACCAGAAAACAGCCAACATGACCTTCCCAGCCGAGGACTGTTTTGAATGTTTTCGGCTCAGGTGACCCCTTATGGCAGTATTCCATGGGGTCATAATGATGGACTCAAGTTCCATCAGCTGTAAGGCCCTTCTTTAAGAAGTCCTCGGGGAAGCCGGGATGGCTCAGTGGGTTGAGTGCTCGCTTTGCAGCACCAGGGACCAAGGATCGAGTCCCGGCCCTGGCCCATGCGGAACCATATGCTGAATTGGGGAGTTCCCCCAGTTCAGTTCTCTCTCTGTCTCTGTATCTATCTCTCTCTCTCTCTGTCAAAAACAATTAAAAAAAAAAAAAAAAAAAAGAAGTCCTCACCTTTTTCAAAATGTTTAAGGAGTTCCAGAGAAATGAGAACTCTTTCACCTTTCATTTCATCAGGCAGCATGCATGGTACCCACCGGGCACAAACTTTGTGGAATCCAAGAACACTAATAATGTATCCCACGCTCTCCTTAGAAATTCCTAATTTACCAGTAATTTCTTTTTGTTTGATGCAATGATTTCTGTGGATCAGTTCTTCAGCGCTATCTTGATGAAGCTGATCACTTACAGTCATGGGCCTTCTACTTTGTGGTTTGTCACTCAAATCTGCTTGTCCCACTTCTTCATCTTTAAACCACCTTACTCAGTGTCATACCGGACTCTCACATCAACACACTGATCACCCTCAGTGGCTTGCATTCATCTGTGAATCTCAATTGGAGGAACATTTTTTGCTGTTAAGAATTCGATAACAGCACACTATTTGAACAAACTTCTAAACATGCTTCCATTTTGAAAGTGCACTGTGTGAAAAATGTAAGCATCTGTGTGTCCAAGGTTAAGAATGATGGAGGGGAGATACCATGTGACTACACAAAATGGGTTATATTCAGACATGTCTAAAGTAACAAAAACTTATTACAGTGGAGGCAAAATTTACCAGACTGCCCTCATATGTTGGTTTTAAGTGGTTGCCATTTTATACTACATTCTAATATAGATATCCAGAAGCCTGCACCAATGTCAAGATAAACAGCACTGGGGGATATCTAAAATTAAGATAGTTTTTTGCTTTGACTTAATTTTGTCTGAGAATTGGTATGAGAACTGCCTTTATTCGGCTTTGGTGGGGTCACATCAGGAACTTAGCTGAGGGTCAGTAGTTCACTCGAACTGACAGAGTCTGTGAGTGATTGAACATGGAGACCTCCAGCCAGGCTCTCTGCATTCCTTCCAGCACTTTCTTTCTGAGAGTGAAATTAAGAGAAATAGTTCAGCTCATGGTTATCTCTGTTTCAACAGAGCTGAACTTTTAGAACCACCAACTTAACAAAATATAACAATGTGATTAATATAAAAGTGATTTATTGAGCACATATTAGGTGCCAGGAACTATGCTGTTCCCTCTGTGTGCTTGTCCTCACAGCAACCTATGAGGTAGGTACCATTCCTGTCCCTACTTTACAGGTGAGCAAACTGAAGCTCAGGAAAATTATGTCATTTGCCCAGGGTGATCCAAAGGTAAGGTGACCAGACGTCCCGCTTTTGGCGGGACAGTTCCAAGTTTTAACAATTTGTCCCGCGTCATTTTAAAAAAGTCCCGATTTTTGGAAAGAATGCACGACAGGCTAGGGAACGATGGGAGATAGACCAAATTTTTAATCAAGAACCCCCTCCCCCCGGGTCAATGGTGTCCCGCTTTACCAATGTTAAAATCCGGTCACCTTATCCAAAGGCCAAGTCTGACTCCACGGTTTTAACTACTACACAATTTTTGCAAGAGGGCTGATTTCAATGAAATGACCAGAAACCAGGTTCTTCCACTTTGGGAAAGGCTGTGTCTTACCACCTGTGTCTAATGGTCCTAGAAAAATACCTTCCAACCCCTGTACCTATGTGTAGGAAAGACCTAAAGGGGAATTAGAGTTTTAAAAAATAGGGTATCTGAATTCTTATTTTTTTTGTCTGAGTCTGGCTTTGCAACTATAAAAGTCCTAATTACTCTCGACGTTTACAACTCCATAAGTATCATCTTCCTGGTGTTTGACTACAGCCTCGTCTGTCATGTTTAAAGATTTGGCAGCGCTGGCTGGCTTCACGGAGGCGCAACCTGTGTGGGCGCATGGGTTGGGGGCCCTGTGCTTGGTTTAATGTTCTGCTGTAGCTGTCTTGCAATTGTTGATAGTTTTAGAACAAAAGGCATAAATTTTTATTTTGCACTGGGGCTGCAAGTTGTGGAGCTGGTCCTGTCCCTTAGGAGATAGAAACGCTGCATGACAGGGGTGTCCTAACTTGTGGCTTCCCTGGGCCCCACTGGAAGAACTGTCTTGGACCACACATTAAATACACGAACGCTAATGACAGCTGATGAGTTAACAAAAAAAAAATCTCATAATGTTTTAAGAAAGTTTACGAATCTGCACTGGGGTACATTCAAAGCCTTCCTGAGCCACATACACCACGGGCTGTGGGTTGGACAAGCTTGCTCTATGACATAGAGTAGCTGCAGCCACGAACTAGCCCAGAGCCAAGGCTGGCATGCCTGTGGTACCCCTTTGTCAACTCACTTCTTTGTGTGAAGAGGACGTGACCCTGGGAAGCAACCCAAAGAAGATGTCCACTCCCCAGCCCTGCAGCAAGAGCAGGTGACATCAGAGCAGGAGCTCAGCACTGCCCAGTCAGAACAGAGAAGGAGAACAGAAATGGAGCCCTGGTCCTATGTGAAAATCCCAGGAGGATGCGGATACGTGGCTCCAGGTTCCCTGAGTTTGGGTGCTTGATGCCCTGACAGGTGGCACATGGTCTGATTTCAATGCCTCTGTGTCTTTCTGATCCCAGGCTGGAGTTTAGAGCCTTCGGTACCCCTTCGTTTTGAAACCAAACCATTGAATCACAAAACCACTGAACAGGGCTCTGCTTAAACAGGTGGGGTGAACGCTGGGGTGCAGGATGAGCAAGGCGAAACACCTGGCTTCCCACTAAGGCTCCCTGCAGGTCTGGAAGTCCCACTTCTGGTTTAGACATTAAGAAGCTAATCAGAAGGGCGGAATTGGGAAGGAGAATCGGTACCATCTGGTTTGGCTGCTGTCTTCATCCGTTTCCAGCTCACAGAGATGCCCCTACCTTGCTCCTTTGGCTTTCTCACTTGTTAATAATATTTCCTGATGACACTCCTATCCCACCCCCCTCCGCCCCGCTCCCAACGACAAGCTCTCTCCTAGGAAGCTTCTCTGTGAGTACTGGGTCTTGAGCATTCATCTCGCTGTGCCCAACATTCTGCCCCAAGGTTAATGTTGTCATTCAATATTAGGGAGGGAGTGTAGAGATCCTGGTTTGTCTGTCTGGCCACGGTGAGATCAGCTGGGGCTGGGAGGGATGTGGGAGGGTGTGGGGAGACGACATCTGTGAGACACCATCTGGACAACACTTGAAATTTATAAAGAGATTGTCCATCACAAAGCACCAACAGCCCATTAAAAAACTCAGTCCTTCTTTTCTGGATTCTCATTTCTCCTCTTGTTCAAGAAGAAAGCACGGAAGTCCCAGCTGCCCTCACTATTGGGCATGCTAAAGTCAAGGTTTATAAATGATCTGTGTTAGGCAGCTGCGGCCATGTGCTCACTGCTCCCCCAGAATTTGGGGTGTGTTCACCCCAGGACTGCCTTACTGCTAAGGCAGAATCTTGGCATCCCCAGCTGCCCTGTGCTGTCTCTACACTGTCTGTCCTCAGGGCCATTCTCTGGCTGGCTCTGAGCTGGCAGCTTGCTCACGGCTCTGCGTTGTCATGGAGAAGGTTTTAGAAATGTATTGTTGGATTGTGAGCATATTTCTACCACCTGAAAACAAGTAGGTTTGTAGGAAAGCCACCATGGAGGGAGAGAAAGGGCTCTTGGAGGGCGGAGCTGAGACAGAGAAGGGAGCTGCTCTGCTGTTTGGTATTCTGGACAGGCCGCAGCAGCCTGCTGATTTGCTTGCTTCCTGCAGGGCTCCTGGGAGCGCGCAGCAGACAGGAGGCCACAGTCTCTGCAGAAAAGTTCACAGATTCCAGGGAAATGAGCTGCTGTGCAGTCCAGTCTGTGGGGTAGGCCAACCGCGTTCCGGAGATGCCCTGATGTACGTTTATGCTTTATGTCGGCAGGAAAGCTACCTCTGTGCACGCCACTGGCTGCCCTTCACCTGTTTGTGCCAGCTCCTTAAGGGACATCTTTTTCTATGTGAGTCCTGAGTGCCCAGCCATCTGGGTTTCTGCCTCCTACCCTCACCCCCAGCTCCTGCAAGGACTTCAGATAGCCCAAGTTAGGGCGCCAGTCACTCCACTGTCTGCTGCTTTGTAGGTCAAAACACAGTCGAATATCAACAATTTCACATCGTTCTGCCTAAATGGAAACTTCTGGGCAATCTTGCATCTTATTTCAGGGTTGGATGATAACATTAAAGAAAACCAGTAACAGATTTTCTCTTGTCTGATAAATAAAATCTAAATCATTCTGTGTACATTTCAAAATCTTCTTCTAGGGGAAAGCCGGGACGGCTCAGCGGGTTGAGCGCTCGCTTTGAGGCC
>PVKE010001571.1:0-18587 GCA_004027555.1 Craseonycteris thonglongyai | reverse complement strand
TCTTCTAAATGATGTACCTGCTACCAATTGCCCTCAAAGTACAAAACAGATGGCCTTTTCTTGAGTTTGTACACTTTTTCTGCTATTTGAGGTAGGAACTAGATCCATTCTAGTGCCCCAGAGTGAAGAGACATCTCAAAAGTACCTTCTAATAGATTCCAAGGATTTGTTAATTGGTTTAATCACAAGCACAAGAAGCTGTTTTCTTCACTTGTCCGTTGTTTTTGCTAAAAGTTTTAGGTAAACTTCCCAGTATTCCCCAGCCCCTCTCTCTTTTTATTCTTTATTTCTATGCACTCCCTGCATTTTCTCCTTTCTTGAACATAATGATGCTCTTACTCATTTTAATAACCCCTCATAAATCAACCCTTTCCTTTCCCAAGGAAGCTCACTTCCCTCCATCCCTGTCATTTGTTTTCACTTCTTTTTGTAGCTGCAGGAAGTGGGAGCCCAGACCACATTCTCAACCTACCTATGGCAATGAAGGAAGACTATGAAACCTAAGCCAGAGCTTTTGGCTGGGCCAAACACACGAGTTATAAGCCTTTGCTGTACAGCCAGATTAGCTTGAGTCCAAGCCCAGTTCTGCCCACCACTAGCTGTGTGACCTTGGGCAAGTCACTTAAACTTGATGACTCCATTTTCTCACCTTTACAATGGGAATAATAATGTACCTATCTCATAGAGGTCATGTGAGGATTCAGTGCTAAGACAGTCAGCTGCACAGTGTAAGTACCCAGTACGTGTTAGTTATCATTACCTTTGCAAGCCCAGCAATAGCAGATTGTTCCCTTTGGCTATATGTTTTGCTCACCCTGCAGGTTCTCTTCAAATAAGCAGATGCTCCTGGAAGGCTCAGTCAGCCTACTCTCTTCTTTTGCTGAGGGCTTAGGCCTCTGCGGCCCACTGGGGCCTCCCTGTAGGGTATCCAAGGGCACTTGAAAGGTGACAAAGCAGGCGAGCTTCTGGCATCTTCCCCACTTTTTGTCATCACTTCCCAATGCATGGTGAGAGCTAGCATGGGCCAGCTCTGGACATGAACTTCTACAGACCCAGTCCTGCAGCTGACCTCCACACAGCTGACCTCCACATAGCTGACCTCCACTCAGGGTACCTCCATGCAGTGGACTTCCATGCAGAGGACCTCCACGCAGCTGACCTCCATGCAGCTGACTTCCACGAAGCTGACCTCCATGCAGGGGACCTCCATGCAGGGGACCTCCACACAGCTGACCTCCATGCAGGGGACCTCCACGCAGCTGACCTCCATGCAGGGGACCTCTACACAGCTGACCTCCATGCAGGGGACCTCCATGCAGGGGACCTCCATGCAGGGGACCTCCACGTAGCTGACCTCCATGCAGGGGACCTCCACACAGCTGGCTTCCATGTAGCTGACCTCCACGCAGGGGACCTCCATGCAGGGGACCTCCACACAGCTGACCTCCATGCAGCTGACCTCCATGCAGCTGACCTCCACTCAGCTGACCTCTATGCAGGGGACCTCCATGCAGCTGACTTCCACGTAGCTGACTCCCACGCAGCTGACCTTCATGCAGCTGACCTCCACGCAGTGTATCTCCATGCAACTGACCTCCACGCAGGGTACCTCCATGCAGTGGACTTCCATGCAGGGGGCCTCCACGCAGCTAACCTCCATGCAGGGGACCTCCATGCAGGGGACCTCCATGCAGGGGGCCTCTACACACCTGACTTCCACAAAGCTGACCTCCTGCAGGGGACCTCCATGCAGCTGACTTCCACGTAGCTGACTTCCACGCAGGGGACCTCCACGCAGCTGACCTCCATGCAGCTAACCTCCACTCAGCTGACCTCCATGCAGCTTACCTCCATGCAGCTGACTTCCACAAAGCTGACCTCCTGCAGGGGACCTCCATGCAGCTGACTTCCACATAGCTGACCTCCATGCAGCTGACCTTCATGCAGGGGACCTCCATGAAGCTGACCTTCGTGCAGGAGACCTCCACACAGCTGACCTCCATGCAGCTGACCTCCATGCACTGACCTCCATGCAGCTGTCTGCAGGGCCGGGGGCAGGAGAGAAGCCTGGAACTCTCTGCACCTTCTCAGAGTCATTTGTTGAGGATGAAGCAATGCTGCTACACACCTACCTCTTTCCTTTGCTCCACTATCTGTTCCCACTGTGAGCTCATTAGCACCCTTCCAGGTTGGGCTTATCCCAGACCCTCTTTCTCATTCCTATGCGGCCACAGCAGAGATGGCTGCCTGCCCCAGAATTCCTGCTGGGTGCCACACCCTGCAGTAGCAGAACCCCCAGCACAGTGGTTCCCCGACAGCCTCTCCTACTTGGTTCTGCTACAGATGCTATCAGAGAACTGAGGTCTCACAGGACAGAAACACATCCTCTTTTCCCCAAGAAAGATATACACATTTTAACAGGCATCATTTAGAAAGTCTTAAAATAAAATTTCAAAAATTATCATCAGATGTCAGTTTTATTGCCAAACATTTGGTAAACAAGGTGCTCCCCTCCCCTCTCCCCAGCCATAACCTACCGCACATTCCAGCGCCCCTTCTTTTGGAATGACTGGGGAACTGTCACATCAGCAGGGGATACCGACATGCACAAAGGGCTGCCCTCCAAGCCTGGTGTCCACCAGGCCCACCTGGATGAAGTTCAACCTACCCCATTCCTTCCTTTACCGCCCTCCCAAGTTCAGACTAACAGTATATACGAACTGAGTGCTAACTGCTAGGGGCGGTGCTGCGTGCCAGTCACTAGCTCATTTAAAAACTCCCTGCCAAGTAGGATTTATTGTCCCCAATCTTACAGATGACAAGAGAAGCATGTGGAACAGTAGGTAATAATTTGAATAAGTCCAATTATTTGCTCCTTTGCCAAACACTTTGTCTTAAAGGGATGGTAACCACATGGGCTGGATTTTCAGAACTTTGTAGATATCAGTCATTCTGTCACACTGAGATGTTCTGAATGTCAACATTTTGGCATCCAAATTCCATTTCCAGTCAGTCTCTCACACTGAGTAGAAGGAAGGAGAAGTGTGGTGGCTGAACAAAGAGGCTTTGGCTCAGTGGTGGACTTGGGACGTATGGGCAGTGTGCTTACAGGCTGGAACCTGCAGCGGTCGTGGAGCTGGAAGCAGGTGGACTCAATGGACCCCCACCAAGTGGCTGCTCACTTTCCCCAGAGCTTACCCTTCCCTGGAAGAGTAAGAAGGTTACAGGTTCCCTGCCTCTGCAAGAAGGCTGATCCTGGGATCGGTAAGTGTGTGTGTGTGCGTGCGCGCGCGTGCGTGCACGCATGCGCACATTCAAACACAGTAGATATAGATCATCTTTCTGACCATCCTGCAAATTGTGCAAGTGTCTGATACAAAAACATGCCATCAATACTGTATTAATGGAGAGGAAAAAAAGCATGAACATTTCAAAATGGGAGCTAATTTAAAAATCACTTTGGACTAACTAGTTTTTTGCGCTTATGTGGGCCATGACAATATTTAATGAGTTAGGAAGCGGCACCATCACAGTGATTACCTATGTTTCTCAGAAAGAAACCTCGCTCGCCGTCTCTATCCTACCATCTGCTACTAGCACCACCCTCTGTCCCAGCGCTGAGCTAGGTGCAGCCAGAGCAGCATCAGGGACAGTATGGAGGGCTGGGACGTGTGGGGGGTGCAAGGGGCTGGGAGGAGGCACGTGTAGAGAGCACATCAGAGCTCTGTGGGACAGACAAGATGCTCTTCTGTAAAGAGTCATGTAACCAAAGCATGTGATCATGTATCATACTGCAGGCCCTGCCTTAGACTCCCCAAACCGAATGTGTCACATACAAGGCCTAAACATGTCTATAACTGAGTTTTCAGTATCTGCTGGGTTCCTGGAAGCCCCTCTCCGCATTGTGTCAAGAAATGCCAAGTTTCCTTATGTTCCCCCTGGGATGCACAGGGTGGAGATGCAGTCATATGGTGGAGAAAAGACAAATCTACGCAGCAACTTATGGATTACTTCAATCACTGGGAAGTCTTAAACAGTGGGATCTTCTGGTTCTTTCAACTTCCTCGTTGATTTGCTATTGATCAGAAATCTCTTTTTGTTGGGACTTTAAAACTGGAAATGCTTCTGAACTGTTGAGTTTCTTGTCTCCACAAGAACAGTCAAATGATGGAAGTGGTCCCATTTTGGTGATGTGGGCTTCTGTATGGCCCGGGGCCTGGTTCTCTGGGTCCATGATCATTATGCTGCCTCTGCTAAAGGCAACACAGATCAATGCCTTTAAAGGTAATTCATTTGTCTCTCACTTTGTTGTAATTTAAAGCTGATTAAGTGCATGACCTTATGAATTTGACCTGATTAATCAAGGCTCCTCTGAGGGAAAGAGAACAACGGTGATTAGATGATGTTTGGTTGGTGGGTGGCGTGAAAAGGCTTGAAATCAGTGCTTGAAGGGCCATCGGGTCTTCCTGTGGACAGCTGGGTGGGAAGGTAGCTAAGCCCAATGGGGAAATGCAGGTGTCTGCTCGTGACATTGCAGCATAAATGGTCCAGAGGGTCCATGACCAGAGAGACTGTCTTCCCAGCACCAAGAGCAGTGACTGGCACATAGCAGGTGCTCAGTACAAATTTATGGAATGAATAGAGGACTGTTCACCCAATCAATTTTACACAGATTTCCCTGGTCACCATTCATTTGCCCATCATCCATCCATTGACCATCCCTCTCTCCACCCAGTATTTATATGTTTATCCTATGTGAGGTGTTAAACCATAGGCTAGAAGGGGAATTAATGGTAAACAAAATACAGGCCCTTACGTAGAGTCAGTCACCCCTCTGTTTCAATGGGCATTTTAAAGGAAGGGGAATGATCAGTGGTGGGCATTACAGTGTCCTGAAGCTGCATGCTCGTGTGATTTTCAATCCACAGACTCTTCACCTTTGCTTACTGCTCCCATTGAAGACTCAAAGTCTGTGTGCTTGTGAAAGGAAACTTCCATCTTCCCGTCCAGATGTGGTGTAAGCGTTGGTCATTGTCTGAGCAGGACTCTGGGCTAGCTTCACCAATGATACCACTTGGAATGGCTTTGTCCTGCTTGTCTCCTTAGTAATGAACCAAACTAAAGCTTCTTCCAACCCTTCCCCTTCCTCCTCACCGCACTTCATGCTCTTTTCTGAGCAAGGACTGTTCTACAAGGGTAAACGTGGAGGTCACTTCAAGGTTGCAGTTTCCTGGATGGTAAGAACTTCCAGCATGACGCTCTGGGGCAAATTCTGGGCACTTATTAGAATGCTCACATCAGAAGCAAGCCATTCTCCACCCTCATCCCTGCCACCCCTACCCCTCCAATTCCCTCTTGCTGCATTTCGGAATAAGAAACACTTCTCTCTGGCATTATTTCAAAAAGAATAATATAAACAAAGGGCCCAACAAAGAATCTTGGAAATTGTTCCCCAGAGAACAACATGATCACTTATCCTAGAATATGGAGATGGGTCTATTTCCTAGGGGATTTTCTGAAATTTGGAACAACCATTCTTTACTATTCTAAGGTTCGGCTTCTGTGTTTGCTTTAATTCTCCTTACCTATGTTTTTTCTTTCTTCCTTCTTCTTCTTTTTTTTCTTTTAAGAATCGAGAAGTCTGTTCTTTTACACAGTGCTTTCCTCTAAGTACAAACCTCTCATTTGGTGACATCCAGGCCTGGGCCTTTGCATGACATGTGACACTATGATCTGGAATGTGCTTTTTGAGACCATTCTTTTCTATGCTAGGTCATGACAGTACATTATGCTCTCTAGGTAGAGTACAGTCACATGATCCTCTCTGTTTATAGCAACTGAACCTGCAGTTCCAAAGTCATAGCACCGAGAGCACCACTTTGATTCTGACTCATCCCTCAGTGTGTGAGAGGGAGGGCCCAGATCATGGTCCCCATGGCCATGAAACCAAGGCTCAGAGAGGTAATCCACCCCAAGTCACTCAGTAAGTCAGTAAAATAACTGAGTAAAGGGTCAGGTAAGATCCCCAATGTACTTTTCAGTGCCTTATCCAAACAAACAAACAAACAAAAACCAGATTGTGTTCTCACATGAATGCACCTACTTTGCAAGTACGTAGTTTTAGGTTGAACTTTCTCTTAAGGTTTCAAAAGCTCTCTAGCAAATCAGAAACCACAAGGTAAGAACCGGTATCACAGTGCCACATTAACGTTTTAGTTAAATGCCCCGGACTCACAATGCCAACTATTACAGCTCACTGACAACCTAGTTACTGACAAGAAAATTTGAGAGAAAAATTCACCCACTCAAGAAATAAACCTTGACATAGTTCCTTTACTGGTTTCACAACATCTAAAGTATAACACCTAAGCACCACTTCCTTCTACACAATACTCTTGTACCTGTTGGCATGTGATGGGGGAGGGGGGGTGCTGACAGAGTGTGTGCATGTGTGTGTGCGCACACACACGTGTAATATCAGACATTTTAGGAATAATTCTGTCCAGCAGAATATACGTAAAATATGAATATAGTAGTTCTGTACCCTGATTTTTTGGTAACTATTATTTCCTGATCCTGATTTAATGTAAAAAGTAATGTTTTACTCCCCACCTTCTCTGATGAAGGCAGAGTCAGTGGGTAGACACGGGTGCTGACTTTGGCTTCAGGGAAGGGAAGCACTCTTGGGGTTAACGCTGCCTGAAGACTACTGAACAGGACTTTGTAGACCAGGAAGTGGCAACCATTTTCCCCAGAGGCTACATGACCACCTGTCCATGAGCACTGCTTCTTCCAACCCTAGGAATCCGTATTCCCAAAACAAACCAGGCCAATAGCAGCCCTCCTGTCTCCCAACTCCAGGTCAAGAAAGGCACAAAGAGACCAACACATAACACTGAGGTGGTGCTTTGGCTCTGGGAGACCTTGAGGTACCAGAAGAGTACTGATGGCCCCCCCGACGGCCCCATCTGGCCACTGCGAAGGGGGAGGCACAGAGAGACTGATTAAATACTTTCAGTCATAGGTGAGAGGGAATTTAAGGGAGAGATTATCTTTTTCCTCGAATGGGGGAGGAGAGGAAGAGAAGACACACTGACAACAATAGTGAGCACAACTCTCAACAGCAAAGAGGCAATTTCTGCTCTTCAGTCACCACAGGAAGTTGCCATCAGAGCCATGGTGATGATTCCTTCACAGAGGGGATCCTACACTCCAAACTCCCCAGGGTCCACCTTGGGACTGTATTCAGGGCTGGAGATTTTGGCAGGATTGGCCTGGCCAGGCACATAAGGTAGCTCTGCTTCTTAAGGCATGGCTGCTGTCCCATGAGCAGTGGGCTCCACTGTGGGAGGTGGGCATCAGAAACCACCGCCTCTGAACTTACCCTGCAAGAACGCTTGACCTAGTGGAACACTGCTGCCTAGGGCACCCGCCTCCCCCAGAGGCTCGGGCTTCCACTAACGCTGAACAGCATTACGCAATCAACCGATTTCTTGCGTCATTTGGGAGAATAGGCAAGAGAAAAAAATATATGCAAATTAATCACTATTTGCAGATGATTGTCTAACTAGAAAACTTTGGGAAATTAATGAAAAAACTATCAGGACTAAGACCAGAATTTGCTCAAGAGGCAGATTAAAAGTCAAGCATATAAAAATCAATAGCTTATTTCGGTCACTTGGGAGCGGCCTAACACCTTCAAAGAAATGTGCTTTTCTGTACAGCCTCAGCTTTGTGCCATTTGCCATGTTTTAAAAGATGCAGTGGGCTAGGGAGTCACCTCCTCAGCTGCAGTCATCTCAAACACCAGCAAGTGAAAGGTATTGGGGAGACTGCAGAAGGGGGCAGGCGCCCCTGCGTTCTCTTGGGGGGCGGGCTCTCCCAGCTTTTTTTCTTTTCCAAACTCAAAAGACACACAAGGAAGCTTAGCAGGGGCTGGCGAGAGAGCCACCAAGGGTGGATGTGGTCAAAGATTGTGCTATATCATTTCCATATGAAGTCAGTTTCTTAAAACAAAGGCGGTGGACGAACAGATCTCGTGTGCCGGTCTTCTCATTGCCTCATGGGTCAGAAGCCTGGAGAGGTCACCGTGCTGTTCTCCATCTGGGGACTTCCACGGTCTCGTCAAAGGGGCAATGGGAGCCCCGCCACCCGGGGTGGGGGTGGGGGGCTGAGCGTGGCAGTCTGGCCACCCCAGGGTGCCGGTCATTTGCGGTCCATGTTGGCATGCAGCTGGGCCTCCCGTACCATGCGGTCAAAGGAGCGCGTGTTGGTCTCCTCGCGCACCTTCTCGCGCACGTGGAAGGAGGCCCGGGCTGTGGAGCGGGCGCTCTCCAGTGCGGTTCGCCGCTCCCGCGACAGCTGCTCACTGCGCTCCAGCTTGCGCCCTATGGTTTGGAGTAGCTCCCGCCGGCGACAGTCTTCGTCCTTCTCCACCTTCTCCTTGTTGGCGCGCTGGGTCCGCTCCTTCTCCAACCGGCTTTGACCCACGCGCCGCGCCTTCTGTTGCACAGCCTCCTCGGCCGCCTGCGCCGCGTGCTGCAGCCGCCGCTCCCCAGCCCGGGCCAGCGCTTCCAGGTGCGCCTGATGCTCGCGCTCTTTGCGCTCGGCCGCTTCCTTGGCCCGCCGGCCCTGCAGCTCTTCCCTCCGGGCCCGCTCCCGCAGCTCTCGGGTGCGCTGCTCCACCAACTGCTCGTAGTTCTCCTGCGCACGGCCCAGGCTGGCCTCCAGGGAGCTCCGCAGGCACTGGCGCTCCTCGTGCTCCTGCCGGGCCCGGCCTTGCAGAAGCACCTGGTGGCGCGCCTGCTCGGCCTGGCTCAGCTCCCGCCTTTCCGTCTTCAGCTGGCCCTCCTGCCGGTGCTTGGTGCGGGCTGCACGCTGAGCGCGCTCCCTGCGGACCTGCTCGGCCCGCTCGCGCCCTTCCTGCAGGCCCTCCTCCCGCTGCTTCAGGTTCTGCTCCTGCTGCAGTTTGCGCAGCCGGTCCTCCCGAGCCGCGCACTCCGCCCGCTCCCGCCGGAGCAGGCCCTGGCGCTCGGCCAGCTCCCGCCGCCGCTCCTCGCTGAGCTCCCACTGCCGCTGCCGCCGCCGCGCCGCCTCGCGCTCCTCGCGGCCCCGGCGGCCGCGCCGCTCTTCCACCTGCGCGGCCCAGGCCCGGCGGCCCTGCTCCCGGGCTCGCTGCTTCTCGCGCTCCTCGCGCTCCCGCCGCCGCTCCTCGCGCACGCGCTGCTGCTCCCACCGGCCGTGGGCCGCCGCGCGCTGCTCCAGCAACAGGCGCTCCTCCTGGTGCCGCGCCAGCATCAGCGCCGCGATTTTGCGGTCGCGCTCGGGGACTCCGCGCAGGCCCCGCTCGGCGCGCACTTGGCGCACAATGCGCTCCACGTGCTGGGCCGTCTGCGGTGAGTGGCTCAGGTCGCCGAGGCTGAAGCTGCGGGCGGTGAGGGGCACCAGGGCCAGGGCGGACGGGCGGCCCAGAGGGTTGGGGACAGAGGGCAAAGACCCCGCTGGGCAGCTGTTCCTGGCCGAGATCCGAGGCGGCCAGCGCAGCTCCCGCAGGCTCTCCCCGCTGTATGACGACGACGAGGCACCGGACTCAGAGCTGAGGGCGCCCTCACGCCGGCGGGACAGGGAGTCCAGTGAGTGGCTCTTCCTACCCGCCCGCGAAGCCGCGGGCGGAGGCCGAGTCCGAGCCGGGGACGGACTGGAGGAGGCCTTGCGGGCCGCACGCGGCTTGGGTGAGGCCGGGAGGCTGGCGCTGCTGCAGCTGCTGCTGCCGCCCGCGCTCGGGGCCGAGGGCGCAGCGGGTGCCGGGCCCAGGGGCGTGAAGAGGCGCCGCTTCTCCTCGCGCACGATGCGCTCGCGCTCAGCCCGGCACTGCTGGAGCTTGGCGCGTCGCTCCGCCTCGTACGCCTCATACAGGCCGGTGGCCACTCGCATGGAGCGGCCCGGGGCCTCGCGCACCAGGTCGGCCAGGGCCCGCGGCAGCAGCTCCACTGGTTTGACGGCGCAGCGCGCGCAGGCCTCCAGCGAGCGCGGGCTGGTCAGCACGTAGCGGCTGCCCTCGGCCTCCGGGCAGTCGAAGTTGAAGAGGTCGAGGTGCAGCAGCGGGGACTGCTCCCGCCTCCCGCCTTCTGCGGCACAGGGGACTTCAGCCTTGCGGGCCACTGACGCGGAGGTCGAGGCCGAAGAGGCCGCGAGCTGCTGGGCTCCCTGGGCACCAGGTGGCACGGACGCGGCGGCCCCGTTTCCTCCCGAGCCTCCAGGCTCGGCTTCTGCCTTCTCCTCTTCAGGTATAGGGTCCACCATGACTGAGCCCTGTCCTTTTGTGGAGTCTCTGCGGATGACAAAGGAGGGACATCGTGGGATACATTCGAGAGCAGCTCCCCCACCCCCGACCCCCATTCATATCCAGCCTCTTCCTACTTAATCGGCTTTGGGATTGTGCTCAGAGGCCCAGTGGAACGTCCATCATAATACCGATGCCCCGAAAAGCCAGGCGGGGGTGCGGGCACTGTGCAGAGAGAGCAGCCGCAATCTCCCTGAGCCCCAGGGTGCGGGGCAGAGGCTGCAGCCGAGCGCCCCGGGGAGTCTGGGCGCTAGTTGCATCTGCCCGCGGCAAGTTATGAGGCTCGAGGTGCAAGGCCGTCGCCGGCCAGGGAGGCGCTGGAGGACTCCGGGAGGATTAGCGTATTTGTTTGTAGTTTAGGCGGGCAGCCGGGGGTGCAGCTTTGCAGAAACAAAAAAAGGAAGAGGCCTGTTCATCCCCAAAGGGCATTTCTGCGAGGACCCCATTTGCCTAGCGGGTTAATGGCTGTTTTCTCCCTGCCAGAGGAAACCCAAGCAGTGGGCCCAAGGGTGCCGGGAGGGCTGAGAGACATGCCTCAGTCCCTAAAGGCCTCTTCCTGAGGGGTGATGGATCTTGCTCCTGCGTCTTGGGTAGGGTGTGCTAGGCACTGCGCCTGCCTTCCCCCGCCCCCGTGTTTGCTGGGGATGGAGAAGGCGCCTGGGTCCTCCCAGATGCACCGGATCCCCTCCAAGTCTGATGTGCTAAAGGCATCCTTCACCCAGTCTAGTCTCGGACACCTGCTCCCCGATACCCTCCGAGTCCTTCAACCATATTCCCAGCCAGGGGGACTCCAGGGGTAGCCCCGCCGCTCCAGCGCCGGCCGCTCCGGGGCTCTGGGCGGCTTACTTACCGCACGTCCCGGCTCGGCCCCGCGCGGAGGGCTTTTGTTCGCAGCTCGCGGCTTTCCCTGCGCCTCTTCAGTCCCCGCGTCGGCGGGGTCGGGTTACTGCCGGCTGCATCCGCGATAGGAGCCCCAGCTGCCACCACCAGCACCTCTCCATGGGGCTCCCACACACCCCAGACGCTACCTACACGCGGGAGGGGGAGTGCGACAAGGTTTCCCTAAAATAACGCTGCTCTGATCCCTTAACTCTCACTGATTCTTGAAAAAGGAAGCTGGTTCCATCGCTGCTGCATCCATCGCTGCCTCTCCAACCGTGAAGGTACCGCAGGTCTTTGGATACCCCCCGGCGCCTCCTGGTGGACACTCAAGGGTTTGCTTGCTTACAGGGTGAACAGAAATTTTAAAATACAGTATATATGTGTGTATATACATACACACACAAATATACATATATAACATATTACATACTTTACGTATAAAACATATAAATATATAGTGTACTCCTTTCAGTACCTTAACTGGGTAGAATAAAGGAATAGCTTGGATTGTTTCCCAAGGGGACCCGGAGAAGCAAACTTGATAGTGAATAATTGGGTCGAAATATGGCTTCTGATCCAAAATATGATGTTAATTTTAAAACATTTTTAAAACTTTATTGTTTGAGAGAAGGTGAGCAAAAGCGAAAGAAAGGGGGAGGGCCCTGAGCTGTCTCCACAGTTGTACATCATTAGTGTGACATCATTTCATTCCACACAGGTGGACGTGGGGCTGCGAGGGGGGTGGGAACCCAATAGGGGGTCCTCCTTCATGGGAGGTGAGAACCTTTCAGCCTTAGCGGGGGTGGCAAACCTATGGCACGCGTGCCCAAAGTGGCACGCGGAGCAATTATTTCGGCACGCAGAGCTGTGAATACCATTTAAAAAATTATTGTTTATGCTCTTATAGACATAAAAATAATCGATACCTCTATCTCACTCGATGGGTTGGCATGCGAGTCGAGTGAGTACATTCTTAGTTCATAAACTTTGGCACTCAATCACCACAAGCTTCGCCACCCCTGGGGACATTCCCAGTGGTTACCGTTGCACCACAGTTCAGCATATGGGGTTTCATGGGCCAGGGCCAGGAATTGAACCCTGGACCTTGCAGTTGCAAGGCAAGTGCTCAACTGCTGAGCTCTCCCAGCATCTCCACTATGATTTTTTTTTTTTTAAAGGAAAACTGAGAACATTCACATAGGCTTGAGGCAGGCAGAAGACGTGTGACTAGTGTTTATTGAAACATTTTAGAACTTCTTGGTTTGAGATAATAAAAACTAAAACCAGTTAGTGCAATTTAATGAGTATTATTTTGAGATACCTCCTCCCCACCAGTTCTTTTCCATTTTAAGTGATAGTGGCTATAGGAGAGAGATGGGGGGAGTACCTGAGGGAGGGGGTTGGAGGGTGAGTGGGACATAACATTATAGAGCATGGTAAACCATGTTGTTAATAACCTTGACATTGTTGGGCAGTGAGGAACAAGTGAAAGGCTTAAAGCGGGGAAATGATATGATTTGGTTTATATTTTAAGAACATACTGTCAGTAGTGGAGTGAGGACTTTAGGAGGGACAAAAGGAGGCAGGAATCCCAGTTAGCTGGACACTGCCGTCACTTAAAGCAGGAAGGATTGGGACCAGAGGGGGAACAACAGTAGGATGGGCCTGGTGAGAGATGAGGGTACAGATTCCAGAAACAGAGAGTAAAAGAAGCAATGCTCAAAGATAGCTTGGCCCTGGGATATGAGGAGCAGTTGAGGGGTCAAGGTGACTTCCAGGCGCAAAGAGGCAGTATGGCTGGGTGTACCACAGACTGAGAGCATGGATCCAAGAGAGAGGATTGGGTGGTGTGGAGGGACCACTTGAGTTTGAGGTGTTGCTGCTCAGCAGGTGGCTGGATAAGTTGTGTTAGAGGTCAGGACTGGAACTAGGTTTAGGGCATCGTCAGCATATGTGCAGTTCCTAAAACCAACAGTGAGTGAGATCACCCTGGGAGGGCAGGCGGAGCAATAGGGAGGTGGGCGCGGTATTGATGGGGCTGCTAAGGGGCAAGGAGTCCATGAAAGGGTGTCCAGTAGACAGGCAGGAAATTGTGGTCTGTGGAAGCCAGTCGTAAAGCACTTCAGAATCAGGGTGTGCTCCAAGTGCTAAGGCTGCAGGGGTCTAGAAGGATTTTGCTTAGAATCAAATACTCACTGAAACTGGCAGTAAAGGGTCTTTGGGGACATCAGCAAAAACAGCTGCAGTATAGTACTGGGGCTGATGCTAAACCCAGGAGGCTGAGGTGCAATGGGGTGGGGGTGTGAAAAAGTGATAGTTACTGACTCTGGACATTTGGATAAGAGTGTGAAAGACTGTGAAGTATTTGAGATTTTATTCTACTTCCATGCTAACAAGTTAGCCTTCCAAGACAGAGTCATAGATGCTGGCAGAAGACATGAGACTCTTGGGTCAGAAATAAAGGACCATTACTTGTGGTATAGCATGAGGTTAATGTTTTTGTTGGCTCCCCAAGTCCCATGGAGCAATGGGGATGTGGGCTCATATAGATACAGCACCTACAATGAGTGTGTATCACACAGAATGACCCTAAGCTTAGTAAACTCTAGTCGTTTAAAGGGAGCTATTAGCAAACTTGTTCATAAATGAGAGGCATTATCTTTATTATCCTGGACAGGAAATACATCGTCAGTCTGACTTGTGGGAGACTATTTGTTTCTTCCAAGGATGTTTGCTGTACAAATAGCCTTGAGAAATAGTTCAGAATAAAAACCTTTACAAGACATGCAGGAATGCTGTGAAGAACAGCACTAAATAGAGAAAGGAGCAATCGCTCAGATGGCTAGTAAGATGCGAGGCTGGGATTTGGACATGGCTCTGTCTGACCCTGAAGTACATCCCATGAATCATATTTCCACACTAAACTGGGCATCCCGAGAGAAGTGGGTTCAGATGGAGATGAATGAGGTGGGCACCTCAACCTCTCCAAACCTCAGTTTTCCCCTCTTTACATAGAATCCCATTAAATTGCTTACCTTAAAGAATAATAATGTCTGCTATGTAAATATCATCTTTCCTTCCAGGGTTGTTGCCAGAACTGGAAAGACTATATGTAAAGTACCTAGACCAATGCATTGTCAATAGCAGTGATAAAATAGTTACCATTCATTTTGATAAACCTCACCTTTCAGGTATGGTGAGAATCAATAAGGTAACATCTGTAGTGTATGCAAATTTCTAAGGAGAAGCCCAGCAAATGCTCTACCCTTGACTTAGGGATGGTTCTTTATCTGGGAAGTTTGTGGAGGGAGAGGGCACGGGAAGGCGGCCCTGAAATACAACACTGACCTCGGCAGCCTATTCAGCAGAACCAACTTGGAAATCAATGGGACACCATTAAATAGTCAGATATCTCACACCTCACATTTTTAAACGTCTCGAACATTTCAGGAGATGGGTTTCACATAGGTTAAGTGCTGATTCCCTTTAGGCTGGGAGTCCTAGTCTTGGATCTTTTAACACCATAGATCAAGGGTGTTAAAATCAACTTTATTATGATACCCAGTGAAGAAGCAGCCCAGTTTGGGAGCACCCACCTGCCCTTGTGAGTGGGATAGAGGACAAGGTGGTGAGGAATGTGGGCTGAAGAGTCAAACAGACTAATTATTCAGATGCCAGCTCCATCAGCTGTATGGTTTGAAGCAAGTTTCTCAAAAGAAGACTGTACAATATGCAGTTATTTGGCCTTGCACAGAGCCTTAGAGGTTATAACTTATTAAGTACACTATTAGATCCTTTAATGTAATAGCTCACTGTCAGTTTGGGCTGCTATCACAAATTACCAGGCACTGAGTAGCTTAAATAACAATTTATGTCTCAATTCTGGAGGCTGGGAAGTCCAAGATCAAGGTGCTGGCAGACCTGGTGTGTGGTGAGAACTCACTTTCTGGTTTGCAGATGGGAATCTTCTTGTATCCTCACACGGTGAGGGGTTGAGGTAGGGGATGAGAGAGAGAGAGAGAGAATGAGAATGAATGGGCAATGAATGGGCAAGCTCTCACCTGTCTTATAAGGGCACTAATCCATCATGAGGGTTCTATCCTTATGACCTAATCACCTCCCAAAGGTCCAACCTCCAAATACCATCACAGTGGGGGTTAGGATTTCAATATATGAATGGGGTGTGTGTGTGTGGTGGTGGTGGTGGTGGGGGGGAACAAGCATTCAGTCCATAGCACTCACTTAATTTGGACAAAAACATGTAATCTAGACATTATTACCTCCATTTAAATTCCTTTTAGGGGAAGCCGGGATAGCTCGGTGTATTAAGCGCTCACTTTGCAGCGCTGGGGACCGAGGATCGAATCCCGGCCCCAGCCCATGCGGAACCATATGCTGAACTGGGAGCTCCCCCAGTTCAGTTCTCTCTCTGTCTCTGTATCTCTCTCTCTCTCTGCCAAAAATAAAAATAAATAAAAAAAATATATTAAAAAAAAATTCCTTTTAATCAGCTCCCACCACCCACCTCAGTTCTGTGCTATTATGTTCATTCCCCTTCTCCATATAATCCTATCCACAGAACAGTGATTATTTACTCCAAAGTTCTAAATCAGGAGTCAGTAAACTATGATCTGTGGGCCAAATCTGTTTTGTAAATAAATTTTTATTGGAATACAGCCACGCTTATTTGTTTACATATTGTCTGTCCTGGTTTTCATGCAACAATGGCAGAATTTAATAGTTTCAAAAGAGAGTGTATGACTCCCAAGGTAAAAAAAAAAATTTTTTGACAGAGACAGAGAGAGAAGGGAAGGACCCAGAGCAGTCGCCATAGTTGTACATCATCAGTTTTCAACATGGTTTCGTTCTACACAGGTGGGCGCGGGCTGTACAGGGCGGGTGATGGGCTGGGGGCCTCCCGCATGAGAAGCACACCCTAGTTCAGTACATGGGTCCGCACGAGCCAGGGCCAGGATTTGATCCTTGGTCCCTGGGGCTGCAAAGCAAGCACTCAACCCACCGAGCCATCCCAGCTTCCCCAACTTTAAAATTTTTACTATCAGGTTCTTTATAGAAAAATCTTACCAGTACCTGTTCTAATGACTGATAACAACTTGTGCCACGTAGCAATTTGTTGCCTTGGACCTCCAAATTCACTCTTTCTACCTGCTCTGAGATAATGGACTGTATGCATTTCCTACTTGACAGTGAGTATGATGCTAAGGTTGGCCAGTAGAGGGAGCTGGAGAGATGTTGTAGAAGGAAGATGCTTCTTTCTCTTCCTGTTTCTGTGGCTCTGCTTTTTGCTTTTTCTTGCTCCTGCTGCACAATGTGTGGTGCAAGTGTGTGTGGGGGAACATCCCATGGCACCTGCTCCAGCTGCGTGCCTAGAGCAGTCTCTTGGTGACCTCGCAGCCTAGGTGCAGGCCTGGTGAGCACCTATGGGAGCCTTCCTGAGGTGGACACCATGTCCTCTGAGCCTTGTGACCTTAGCGGTGCTATCTGACTCCCTCTCAGCAGCCTCAGTTCACCCCTGAAAATTGTTCCCTGCTTCCCGGACAGCTACGGGTCACCTCTTACTTCAAACTGATTTCTCTGCTGCCCAATGGGCTACAATCACACCTTCTCCAATGAGGCCTGAACCCCAGCTTTGGAGAAGGGGCTCCCTTTCCTAATTGTCCTTCCTGGATTATTTCCCTCAGCCTTAGGGAACCCTTGAGAGTTCTCTTTATATCTTTATATGTATTCTCCATGTATAGCTTAATACCTCTTTTTATTAAGCTCCCTGCGCTTAAATTATGGTGTGGATTCTCTCTCCTGATTAGACCCAGAGTACTATACAGTATAAAGTGTAACCATTCCCAATTCTTGAGACTAAACCCTTAAGAATAAATTTTGCCAGCTAGTAAAAGGTAATATTTGATAAAAACAACAAAGGGTTTTATTTCATGTTTTCCTGAAGTAATATATGTTCATCATAGTAGGAAATTAGAAAATGTGTGTGGGGGGTGGGAGGGAGAAGGAAAAATTCACTGTAGAAAAATCATCATCCAAAGACCACCAGTGTTTGTGGCAGGTGGCGGGGACTTACTTGTAAGCTGCAGAGCGTGGGCCTTGTTTATGCTCACAACTGCTTAGAGTCTGACTCATAGTAGGCCCTCCTACTGACTGCATCCACAAGAGGGAGCAGGATCTGAGCAGTGGTAGTTTGCCCACCGCACGTACCATAAAACTGGACTTGTCAAAATATTTGTAGCAATTAAGCCACTTTGAAGAATCTCCAGCGTTGAGTATCTTAAGCAGGTGATAGTCCTGTTTAAGAACTGTCCTGTGAGACAGGAGGGATCAACCTGCACTAAACCATAGAGGTGAATGAGCAAGGAAATCTAGAGGGAATCTTATAAAATCTAATGGGAGTTTCCTCTCTCTTCTGGAAGGACCACACGGCACTCCGTTTTGTATGACACTGGAGAAGTGTCCTCATTCCTGAGTATGACCATGCACTGGGACGGCTTCCCCATGGGCATTGGTCTATGAGACATTTATGGGTCTGCGTGAAAGAGTGGGCCATTGCTCAGGAGCCAGACTTGTTTTCAGTCTCTCTGTTTCTCTTAGTGGGTCATCGGCCACTGGCATGAAGCCACCTGCCTTCCTGCTCGGTGCTTTAGGACCCTGGTTTTCAGAGGGGCTACTCTGCAGTTACAGCTCCTGTTCCCTATCTGCCTCTTCCTCCGTTCTCTGCACGCGCGCGTGCGTGCACACACACACACACACACACACACACTTTTCTCTAACGGACAATTCTGACTTCAGACATTGTGCACCATTGTGCCCTCTGTAATATCTGACAGCAGTCATCCTGATATTTCTACACAGAGATGCAGAGATGAATCATATCCCATTACTGGAGATGGTGGCCCCTTTTCTGCATGTTTCTCTTGGAGATCAGGAACCTGCCATCAGGCTTATTTTGCCCTTCCAAATGTGTCAGTCAGTCATACAAGAGCAACAACAAAAAGCATTGAAAATTTGCTGTTCAAAGCACCAAGCTTTGGGGAAGCCGGGATGGCTCAGTGGGTTAAGCGCTCACTTTGCAGCGCAGGGGACCGAGGATCGAATCCCGGCCCAGCCCGTGCGGACCCATATGCTGAACTGGGGAGTTCTCCCAGTTCAGTTCTCTCTCTGTCTCTGTATCTCTCTCTCTCCCTCTCTCTCTGTCAAAAAAAAAAGCTAGGAAGTCTGGGAATGCTGAGAAGGGTAAGACAGGATTCTTACCCCATGTGCCAATTGAAGTCACAATACCCAAACATTCAAGAAGTGAAATAAGAGCTAAATCAATCACAAAGCAGAATGTAATTAATGC